>PVJC01010103.1:0-22500 GCA_004026665.1 Murina feae
ACACACACACACACACACACAAAAGGCGCCTGGCAGACTGGGGCCATCATAGGACATCCACTGAGGGGTCCCAGACTGTGAGAGGGCACAGGTCGGGCTGAGGGACTCCCTCCACCCCGAGTGCACAAATTTTTGTGCACCGGGCCCCTAGTAAAAACATATTTAAAAATGATACTTCATCAGCTTAAAATGTTAAAAGATATACTGTTTCAATTTACAGTATTTATTCTTTTGTTTGGACTTTTCATGTGTTTATTGGTAATTTTTATGTCTTTCTCTTTCATTTATAAACTTTGGCCATTTTATCTTTTAGAGTATTAAAATAATTCTTATTCTTTTTTGACTCTTAAAATCTCTTTATTCTGAAATATGTCTACTATATGTGCTAAAAGATGTTCTTCAAATTTCTAAGTTGCATTTTTTAAATTTTTGTACAGTTCAACTGACACACCCTTTAGTATGTGTATCTCTCCATTTCTGCACATCAGTGTATGCATGTATTGTCATTTGTTTAAAAAATCTATGTGCGCCTTAAACTACTGTTTATGAATTTCTATTAGTTTGATAGGTCTCCTATGATCTAGCCTGAAACTACCTACTAGTGTTATCGGCACCTCTCACGGACACCAAAGAGGTGTTACTGGACAGGACAGCTCTGGGAGCACAACCTCGATCATTTAGTATAGGAGAGACCTTGACTGCGTTGTGAAAAGCCAATTTATTAAATAATGCATCTTACAGAAAAAGCAAAGCAAGCAAACCTATACACCTGGCTCATGAATGGCAGACGGGCTCTCAGCTAATGTAAAGAGTAAGTTGGGTGTGGGTCCCAGGCTTTATATACCTTCCTGTCTAAAGACTTCAAAATTCCTCCACTGACTATTTTGGTACAAGTTAATTCTCAAGGTCCCCTTTTTACTTTGCTGTGGCCTTCCCAGAATTTATGAAAAAGCACCTGACAACTTTATCTTGCTCAGTCTTGAGACTTCTGGCTTCTCTGCTTAGGAAGGAAAGGGGCCCTTTTTTCCTTTCCTCCTTCCCTCTCCCTTTTTGCATTCTCTCCTTAGGGAGATTTTTTTTTTAACCATTTGCTCTGGTGTCCTAGGCTGGGAAGACAATGGTTTGCTAGTTACAAGCTGGCTGTAAATTGCCCACACTGTTTGGCTTTGCTTTAACTTTCCTGTCTCAGTTTCCCTATTCCTCCTGCCCTGAAATCCCGTAATGGTTTTGGCTGGCTCCAATGATCCCGTCAATATTTCCTCCTTCCTTTCACTCCTTGCCCCGTCTGCCTAATCCTGTTTCCAACCCCTCTCTGTAGTCTTGTTCTTGCCTATTGTATTCGGTTTCAATGAACATGTTAAGAAATTTTGCTACTCCAGGATTTTTTTCTCACTTGTCTCCCTACTTAAAATATAATCATACCTCAAATATTTCTGTATAAATGTTACTCTCTCTTCCAGTTCTTTAATAATATCCTTTAAGTGATTGATTATCTCTTCTTAAGACTGAAATTTATAATTAATTGATCATTAACATTTTCTTTGGTTTTGCGACTCTCTCAATTACAGGATATATTGCCTTCAGGCTTTCATCATGTTTAATTGCATCTAACTTTATTTCCTCTCTTATTTTTTATTTATTTTCTATTTATACAAAATTGTTATTTAGTTTTTTTCTTACCATTTTATAAGCTGTTATATCAGAAGTTTATCCTCATATATTTCTATGCCCCATCATTTAAAAAAGAATATACTTTGCTAAATGCACTCATGATTTTCTAAAAATAGAAAAATAAGTGTAATAACTATATTTAACCTCAAAAATTATGGTCAGGGGATTTAAATAATGAATAGCATTACTGAATAATAGGTGAGCTTTGGATAAATTCTTCAAGAACAGCTAAAATTATCTAGTTCATATGGTATTCTCTTTTTTTATCCTATGCTGATTTTTGCCACTTATGATTTACATTTCTACAGTAACTTATTCAAACAACAACAATAATATAGTGACATATTCTCTGGGAACTTCCATGAATAATTTAAAAACACAGTGATTGTTAATAATTAGAATAAAATAGATATTTCTTATGGTGTGCTTACCTCACACCAAGTACTTTTTTGTAGCTATTTACTTTTGTCATCAAGCTGGTAATCTAAGAGAAATATTATTATCCGTTTTTCAGAGTAGAAAATTGAATATCACAAAAATGTAAATGGCTTGCTTTACAAAGCCAGAAATTCAATTCTAATGACTGCATTTTTTTTTTTTTTACTTGTATGGAGCCTCTGTTTTTGTTTACCTTCATTTATGTTTCTCAGGAGATTTCATTTGGATAACATATTACAATGAAAACTTTCCATTAATTTGAGTATATTTCATGGACTTTCAGGTGAGTCTTATTCTAGAAATGATCTAAACTAAAGTAAACTAGTGCTGAATATAATAAAACTTACGAGTTCAGATACATCCACAAAGACAATTTGAAAGCATCAGGGAAAACTATCATCATAATGAACTGTCCTGCTAGGCAAAGCCCTTATTTCCTTTTCTGATGGCATCTCAGTTCACTTTGCCCTGAAAGATGCAGTCTTCGAGTCACTGAAAGTGTAGCTGTCACTTTGGCTTTAAGTCACTATCATTGATATTTCAGTAGTTAGAGGAGCATAAGTGAAGCCTTCCAAAAGCCATATCCCTGAAACGACCTGCTTCTGAAAGCTCTAATATTGCATTTTCCCAATTGGAAATCCATTAAACTGAGACAGAGGTAAGTGCATGCTGAGTGAAAATGATGTAAAAGCTTAATAAGATAATAAAAGAAATTAGAAGGGTCCTGAGGCCTGTTGGAATGCCATCTGAAGCTGCGGAATTTGTTGTTGTTTGCATTAAAATTCATCTGATACACTAGAAAGAATGGCATTTATTACTGAGCATTCTTTTATTTTTCAATTAATTTATTAGTGGCATCACTCTAGAGTTTCTGAATGCAAATAGTCATTTCTCTTATTTTCTATTATTAATTCAAACAGTTCTCAAAATTGACTGGTTATCAGAGATACCTGTAATGGTTCATCAAAAGAATGCAGATATTCCAACCCTGTTCACTAAGTCCTGGGAACAAAATAGGCAGGACTTTGGCATCAACTTTGGAATATATATACTTATATATGTTATAATTTATATTATATATCTATTTATATATTTTATATATACATTTATGTATTACATAAAATGTATATATAGGTATAATATGCTTCCCCTTATAAGTAATGAAAACATACACATACACACAATGGTACCGGACATACAATGGTTTGTTGCACTTACCATTTCTTCAACTTTACAAAGGTGTAAAAGCTATGCACATTCGTAGCTATTTTAATTTTGATCTTTTCCCTGTCCAATGATACATAGGATGATATTCTCTCATGATGCTGAGCAGGGTCAGCCAGCCAAGGCTCATAGGCAGCCAGGTCATCACTAAGGTAAACCATTGATACTCTATAGTGTACTGTGTTGCTAGCGTATTCTGGACATTGTGTTTTCACATTCCATTATGTCTACAAAATGCCCATCTGTTTTTCCTTATTCTAGTGATAAAAAGAAAGAGCAGACAATTACTTTTTAGATGACTTCAAGATAATTGTCCAAATATCAGCTAATGTAAGTATTCTGAGCACTCTAAAAGTTATTCTCAGCTAAGTATGATGTTCAGTAAGTGAGGTGTAGTAGATGCATTTTTGACTTCTGCTGTTTTCAATTGTAACTTGTGGAGCATCTGTCTATAGCTTTTCAGCTTTCTTCAATGATGGCTAACTATGTAGTAAATGAAATCTACTTCAGCTATCAAAATGTCAACTGGCTTACAGACTAAGGAGGAAGACAAGCAGATGTTGCTTTTTACTAAACATATAAAAATAAATAAATAAATATGAATTCTACAACCAAGGCATGACTCCAATGCTGAAGTGTCACAAAGGAGGAAAGTGTTTCTGTATTCTAGACCACTGTAGCTTGACTAGCTCCCCTCTATCAAAGATCTCCAGGAGAACAACCTCTGGATGCCATAGAGACTGTTAATTTCTCAGCACTGTACTTCCCCTACTTCCACTACATAAGCTGCATAAACATTTAAATGTCTCCCTCAGAGGACTTTCAGCACAGACATTGAATATCTCAACTTTTCATTGATTTCTATAGATTATGCCTTTTTTGCCAACAATAAGAGCTTTTGCTTCAATAAAGGCAAAGAAAAGAAAAGCTATATAGCAATGTGCAAAAGTCGAAGCTTTCTTGGATTGGCTAACTCACCAGATAGATGGTGTCAAGGCCAATTTCCCCCCATTTTCATGGCTTCTATTCGTGGCTGGCAGGAAGGTAACTGCAGGTGCTTTGAAGCATCCAGCACAATAACCTATGAAGGAAGCGGTAAGAGAAAGAAGGAAGATGAGGGCAAAGTGTCCCAGATCCCCAAACTGGTTGACAATGCACGGGTATTAATGGACAGGCCAGGCTACTCCTCTTATAGAGTCCAAGGTTACTGTCCCAAGTTCTTTTTGCGAAGAGCAGGGGTTTTATATTGGACCAGAGCAAAGATACAATACACACACAGCAGTTAATGAGATGCTTGAATCACACAGGGTTTATTTACCTAACTCCTAGCGGCTTCTAAGGCACAGGCAGGCCACCTGGCGATCCTCACGACAAGACACACAGCAGCACAGCAGTCTGGTCCACGAGATGAGTTGAGGTGCACCATGGTGGGAAAGTTCCGTTTCAGCACTCCCGGCCACCGGCTCGGCTCGGGCTTCACTCGGACAGAGTCTCAGTATCTGGCGTCTCAGGAAGGGAGATGAGAGAGTCCACCTAGGAGGAGCGGTTGACAGCTCTGAGGCACCTGCTCAAAGGCTCTTCTTTTAAGCGCAGTTCAGCAGGTTTCTTCAGTGTCTTATCGGGGATGCCTGATGTGGCTTCTGCCCTTCTATCTATTTCACACATTTGGGGCATATCGGGGTACAGCAGGGTGTAACAGGGTGTAGCCCTTCTTACTTTAACATTTCTAGTTTTTAGTAAAGTAGTTCACACATCCTAAAACTCAAAAAGTCTTTTCATTGCAAACCAAACTCTATCTAATACATTTCATATACCTAACTCACACACTCTTCAATAATTACTATAACCACACTCTATCTAATACATTTCATATACCTAACTCACACACTCTTAACCAAACTCTATCTAATACATTTTCAGATGCCTAACTAACACACTCTTAAATAATTACTGTAACACAAAGCCAGTTGTTAACATTTCTAATCCATGGCTGCTCTAAAGTGATCAACCATTTTCTTTATAATATAAAGTTTATAGATATAACAATCCTTTAAAAAATGTATGTCCTGCTTACCACTGATACAGAATTTTTGGAATGGAATCTGGATTTTTTTGTCCGCTGGAATCCAAGAATGAATCCACGGACAGAAGGTGTTGCAGCAAAGGGGACTTATTGAAGAACAAGTACAGATTCCCAAGTCGGGAGGGGAAAGGGCCCCACAGACTTCCTGTTTCCATAGTTTATAAAGGCTGCAATTTCTGTGTCCTAATATCCCTTCTGATTGGTCAATATTCCCTTTCAAATTGGTTACTATAGTAACTTGGATGGTCCTCCTATTCCTTCTGTGCTTTCTTCCTCCTTCTTTATGTTGAAAATATAGACCTCTTGGCTACTTCCAGTTCCCTTATCTTATGTAAATGTAACTATTGCCTCTCCCTTGTGTTATGTAAATGCAAATGTACCTGGCCTCCTCCTGGCCTGGAAATGTATCTGTTGCTGCTTCCTTGTCTTATGGAAATGCCCCTTCTCCCAGTCTGCAGCCCCTGTGTATGTTCCATGGACCCCTTAATTTCTAAAATTTCTTAAAACTTGTCTTATTCACCCCTAAAAATTCCTGTTTCATCAACATTAATATAAACTAGAAATGTTAATGAGGGGAACTTCAAAAGGAAACAATCCTGCTTTAAAATTTGCAGATACATGAACAAGGTAACCCAAGGAAATCAATTTTTTTTCTTCTTAATGTGTTTATTATTTAATTCCCTTCATGTAAAGTCTGCTCCAGTTCTATTAAGTTGACAACCTAGACTAATGCTTCAGAATCTTTTGGCTAATTCTATATAAGCAACAACCTGTACATTAAAATTGATGGGAGTTCTTAGAGTGGATCAGGCAGGAGGAGCAAGACCTATTAAATCCTGAGCATCCTGACAGTAGGGGCTAGAGAAGATTGCTGAAGACTATCGAAAAAGAGAAGACATGGGGAGTGGGTGGCCCAGCTGTGATTTATTATTAGTAATAAACTTGGCCAAGAGGCCAGCAGGCCCAAGAATTAATCTCACCCAAGAGATCACAGTGACAGTTTCTCAGAGCTGGTTTTAAGCAAGCCAAATACTTCTGGAAGAGTCAAGGAGAGGTAAGTTCTGTACAAAACATGATCACAGAAAAGTAGGTCAGTGGATCAAATGTTGAATTTTGAGGAGTGAGGCGATGCTAAAGGAGATGTGGGGTTTGGGAATGAAGAACTATTTCTATGCATTGAGCTTAATGAGCATCGATAATGTTAGTGTGAGAATGTCTTATCCATGGACTATCATTGAATGCACAGACCGCATGTGCGTTTGAGGAGAACTCGCTCTGAGCCTACCCCTGTTGGAGGTGGGAGCATTCTTTTTGTCACCCTTCCTGGTGTCTTTGTTCCTGATCAGCCTCAGGTTGAAAAGCAACTTGAAAAAGAATGAGAAACTGCGTTCATGTAAACAAACACTGATACATGTTGGTACTTAGGATGACAATTTGTTCCCTGTCAGCACTTCACTGGCAACTTAAAGTTTCTTTTATGTTGGTCTTGGCAAGGAGTGAGCCAACAAAAGCTAAAACAATAGACTAAAAGGGGCAATGCATTAGCCTTCATTGTGTAGCTGTATTTGTTTTTCCCTTGAGGTAGCCAAAGCTGCTGCAAAGGCAGGATCGCTGAGCACTTGGTAAGCTGTCTACACAATGCCCAAACAGTTGTTGAAAAGCTAAACAAAATGATGTATTGGACTAGTTTCTGCCTAAGGACAAACTAATGTTTAGCTGATCTTTACTATCAGATTACTCCCAGAGTAGACTCAAATCAAATAAAAAAATTAAAAAAAAAACACACCAAAAAACTATGAGTGCAATATATGCCTATTCCCTGAGCTTATTTAAAACAAGGGTTATAACTGATTTGGAATTGTGTAGACATTAGTTTAACTCTCTACATATTGAGCAAAGCTTCCCTGGAGAGTAAAAGAAACAATTTATAAATAAAATTAAGTCTTTACTAAGATGAAAATCCTCTCAATTCAATCATTTTTATTTTGAAAATTATTAATCAGATGCATGCTTACTATATAAGGTTATTTCATGAGCATAATTAAATATCTTAATTTCTTTATAAGACTAATTATTGAGCAAAATGAATAGCACATTCAATATTTTAAATGAAACTATAGTTGAGCATGCATTGTTCTATTTTTGAAAATTGTTGTTTGCTTATATTTCCTTTGGCATACAATTTATAAAAATTAAATTGATGCATGAGATTCTTTATATTGTGTATGGATTTTTAAATAAAAGAGTATATAAAAATAGAGGTTCTGTATATTCCTTTTAATTTATTTGAAAAAAAAAATATTTTTATTTAATTACAAATTGAGTCCTTAGGTACTTTATTACTTTATTAAAAGTCCCCATTGACTTCCATGAGGTCTGAACTTACCCAGACTGACAGCTATGTTAATAATAAAATGCTAAAAAGTACACTGAATCAAAGTTATGAATTAATAGGTATGTAAATCAGGAAAATGCAAATCAATAAGAGCATGGTTTCCTTGCACAGGGTTACTTATGAAAGGCCCTAAGTTCAAAGTTACCCTTTTTTCTTTTCTGAAAGTTATCATAATTAACTGAAAAGTCACAAGAACCACTTTTGGCAGTGGTTTAAGCCTATTATTCAGATATTCATCACACATAATGAATGAGCTGAGGGATTTTTCTCAAATGTTACGATTAATATTCACCTTTGCATGAACCTTATGCTTAGATAAATATCAAAAAAGAAAAATTTCAGGAAATGACAAAAAAGAAAAAAAAAGCCCAATATGTTTCTTTTAAGCCTTTGGTTGTGGGGATATTAACTACATCAACAATGTGATCATCAGTGACATTATTCCCCCAGGGACACTCATGTTGTCTAACTGACTACGAGAAGGCTTTCAAAGAGCCAAACCTACTTAGTGCGGAGAAAGCCTTGCTGGGAATTCTTGCTTAATAGACATATCTTCTACTTTACCAGGAACTTGACTTTGCAGCACATCTTTCTAACAGATAGAGCCTTCAAAAACATCTAGGTGGGTCCGCTTGTGGAGGGTCAAGAAGAGTGCAAAATGCCCTTCTGAAGTGCCACTGTGGCTGAAATTTACCTTTTCGTAAACATATTTACCCCAGGCCAAGCCTTATCCTTTCTAAGCTGTAGGGGGCTGTAAAACTCCAGCTTGAGTCAAGGGAGAAGAATCAGGTCTAGGCCCAAGTCTTTTCTTTGTCCAAGCAGGAGGCCTGGTCATCCAAGAGGTGACACAAGGACAGTCACCCCTGCAAGGAAACCCTGTACGTGCGTGCAAGCACAAACAAGTGATTAGAATCTGGATTAGAAGAATCTGTGGTATGGTACATTTTCTGAGAAATGTTTTCTGGCGTATGAGGAATAGGTCAAGGGAAAGGCAGCTCATCCTTGAAGGAGATAGAGACTAGGGATGACTTCAAGAAGTTGGCTGTACGCCTTGAATTGCTGTATAAAAGATTGTAGCTGCAAATAAAGAAGTGCTTCTCTCTGCCGACTGAGCAGAGATGGAGTCCTCCTGACCCCCGTCTTTTTTGTGTCTGTCTTTTTTCTCAGCCTCACCTCCTTACCTTCAGGACCTGTTCATGCCGGCAGGTTCTGGCACTAAGCCTACAGGTAAATCCATTCAGAACATTTTCCTTCATTAAACTAAAGGGCCTGGGAAGAGCAGGTTTTGGGAGAAAGTGGGTTAAAATGCACTGAAAATAAGGAGGATTGGCTTTGTAAGTACACTTTCTATATTGCATAGTTTTGCTAATTCATAATGGAAAGAAAAAATATTGCACACCTGAATCATGACCCTGTATGGAGGCAATGCGCAGTTGTAACCAAGGTGACATGGTAAAAATGATGGGGAAAATAAGACATTTTTTGGGGGGTGGGGGTGCTAGCAGCCTGACTCTGTATCCCTAATGGACATTCCTGTTAGCCTATAGTCTAGTCACTGCCCCTTCCTTAATTATCTGGTATCGCAAGACCTGTTTACCTAAATACTCCCCTTTTACAGAGGCCGTAAACCATGAACAATACACAACCCCCACCCTCCAGAGGGGGTTATCAGCACTGGTGCCAGGCCAGGCCTTTAGGTGTGGTCTCACTGACCCCATCCCAACACACAGAGCTTTTTGCAAATCCCAAGAAAGGTCTGGAAGTCCCAGCCATACTGGGGGGACAAAGAAACCAAAAGGTATAAAGGGAGAGCTTCCTCCATATTGACTCACTCAGGATTTGGAGAGGAACAGTCTCCCCTGAGTCACTGTACTAGTAGTACCTGCGAAACATCTGAGAATAAATGAGTTTTCCCTGTATCTCTAGTACTCCTGCATATTTTTCAGTTGCCTGATTAATTCTGCAACAAAAACAAGGTGAGATCATTGTGAGGTGGCATAATAAAATAGCTAATGGTTGACTAGCATTAGTTCTATTTTGTAATGTGATCTGACTATATTTATATGAATTAAAAATACATATGACCAGATGACTTGTAGTAAAATTCATAATGGTAATATATTTTCTCATTTACTTCTTCTCATTTTCACCCTTGCTCTGGTCCTATTTAAGCAGATAATTGACTTTTCTTTCTTGTCTTAAAGAGAAGCATGTGGTTAAGTAAAAAGTACAAGTTTGCTAAAACAGTCTTACCTTCGTAAACTGTGTGATATTTAATGCTTCAACCCGTTGACAAGATCATGCACAGTTTCTAAGAAGCAGAATAAAGAAATACAAGGGGAGAATGAGGGACTAAAAGAGATTCAGCCAAGTTAAGGGAAGATAACATTGAAGGACCTGGACATGGTGGATGTCCATCTTCTATTCTGGAGTATTCCTTTAGGAAGTTCACAAGCCAGCCGGCAAGAATATTGCACAAGCAGGTGACATACTAGTGTACCCCCTGTACTTCAACTGCTGCACCACTACTACTGCCTCCTGATACCCAGGTAAATCTACAATGGAGATCCTCTGACTTGAGAGCTGACCACAAAAAATAATAAACTGGGTCTGGGTGGACAGACTGTATTGTGTGGTATGCGGCCACTCAGTGCATGTGGCTCCTGAGGCAGCTCTTCTCAAGGTTGTTCCAGAAAGACAACGAGAAAATAGAGTCTTCCATTTGGTGAACATCAAGCAGCATGTTTCATCGTCCATTTGCTTTGTAAGGAGATATAAATGGAGGCATGGGTTTACATAAGCACATACTAGTAAGCAAGCAGTAGCTGATTGTTTGGATGGATGTTTTGGACAAGTAAGAAAATGTTAGAAGGCTCAAAGAAAATAGGCTCAGAATACAAGTTTTAAAATTGTATGTTTGAATGTTAAACAGGCACACACCCAGAACCTCATTGCAGACAGCAAACCTATAGACAAGATGAATTTCTATGATTTAAAATTATTAATTTGTTCTAGCAGCTCAACTCTTTGTTCAAAGTTTTTATGAACAAAGTATGTCTTGTAGCAACAATGGAATTTATTCATGGGCTCAAAAGCATGGCTTTCTCATTATTATTATTGACTTGGTAATTCCCACTGCTTGGTGTAAAATGCCATCAGCAATTATAACCTCTTCTGGGATCTCAATGTCATACAATGTCCTGAAATTGAGGAGACAGAGGGAAGCTAGGGACTAGGATGGGGGTTGTGCAGGTGTGGAGTATGTGTGTGTGCATGTGTGTGTGTGTGGTGGGAAGGTGAGGAGGGAAGAATAAAACCTGGAACCCAACTAGGCTGGGAAGGATGGAAGACATGAGCTTTAAAATGTCTGAATGTTGCTGAAATAGGCAGCTTGCAGATAACCAATCACAAGAAAGTAAGGCCTATAAACCAATCCCAGGGATATTGCTAAGGCAGAATTCTTTGAAAAGACCAATCAGAAGCTAGCAAACCTGTTTTCAACCCTTAAATTAAAAGATGTGTGCTTCCTCCTACCCTGGCTCTTCTCTCCAGCACACAATAGGTTCCTGTGGAGTTATAGCCATCTGGGCCTCCACACATGGACTATACACTTTAATTAGCTTGGATATTAAATTACTCCTGATTATAACATGGAAAGGAAGCTCTGGACACTAGCCTGCTCCTGGAACCCCAGCTGCTCCTTTTCTAGGACTGGCTTCTTTCAATAAACTTTGGTTCCACTAACCATTTTTGTCCATCACTTTATTCTTTGATTTCACCAGACAATGAATTCAGACTAAACCTCCCCCCCGCCCCCACCCATTTTGTTTTCAGAATAACCAACCAGCTTCTTGGTGGCAAATTGATTTTAGTGAAGTACAGGAATGAGGAGAAATTTTCCTGATCAGGTTTTCTTTTCTCTCTTTCTGCCTTGCTTCTGCCATCACCATGGTTCACTGAGTTATAAAATGTGGTAAGCCATGGCTAGGATATCACACACAATATTACTATAGATCAAGGAACTCAGGTTAGCAAATTGTGTCAGTCAAAGGACCAACGCCCATGAGATTCACTAATTTTGTCATGTACCCATTTATCAGAAGCAGTTGAGCTTGTAGAATGGAGCTGTTCTTCAGAAGTCTGAGTCACAATGTCAGCTCTAAGATCTGAGGTTGGGGTGCTTTATATCAAGAAACACTACATCTATTTTGAACTAACTCCCTTTGTGACCAGAATACCAGGTATATGAATCTAGGACCCATAAAGATGTGATATACCTAAGGACCAACATGCAAAATATTTGGTGCCTATCTCCATAATAATGGTCTCTAGTGTACTAGTATTTTAAGAAGGAATGCTTCCACTAAAATAAAACAATGCCTCATTATTTGGAATATTATATGGTAAGGTGACCAGATTTTAACATTGGTAAAGCAGGACACCATTGACCGCTTGGCCGCCGAAAACCGTATCTTCCCTTCCCGTTCTCCCACCATTCCCTAACTTGTCGTGCATTCTTTCCAAAAATCAGGACTTTTTTAAAACTCTGCAGGACGCGGGACAAATTGTTCAAAATCGAGACTGTCCCGCCAAACGCGGGACATCTGGTCACCTTATTATATGGCCATTCTTTACACTGAGTGCACAGACAAACAAAAAGCTTGCAATCTTAACTAAGGTGATTGATTCTAAATATTAGGGGGAAATAATGATAAGCTGTGTTTCACAAGTATTCAATCACATAAAATGCAAGATAATCATTTTGCTGATTTCATTTTTATTTTTACTCATGTTTCTGTATTTTTTAATTTATTTTTTGAGAAACAATTTGGTAGTAACTTGTGAGAGAAATTTTTGTTATTTGGAGATCATAATGGTGAGAGTAGGGTAAAAAAAAAGAGAACTAGAATAGGAGAGTTACAATAAAATGCATTGTTTTGTATCATATATAAATTTCACTTGATTTTTTAAAATTCAGCTTTATTGAGGTATGATTGATGAATAAAATCTATATATATTTAAAAGCCTAAGTGACCATTATGACTGAATGACTGGTGGACCGGTCGCTATGGTGCACACTGACCACCAGGAGGCAGATGCTCAACACGGGAACTGCCCCCTGGTGGTCAGTACACTCCCACAGCCAACCTCCCACAGGTAGCAACTCCCTCCCCATGGCTGGCAAACTTCCTGAAGCCCCTCCCTGCATCTGGCAGGCCCTGTCCAGCAGCCAGTGGGCCCCAGCTGGTCTGGCCCTGATAGGCCCTGATCACTGGCCAGGCCTAGGGAGCCTACCTAAGCACAAATTTCAAAAACCAGGCCTCTAGTTGTTATATATTTAACGTGTACATCATGGTGATTACATTGTACTCTAACTATTGTACCCAAGCACTGTTAAAATGTAGCTCTGAGAGTATTGATCTTTGCTATATTGCCTTGTCTACTCCCTAGAGGTTAATTTCTGCCCCATGATTTCAGTAAGCCCCCATAGTAGATCAGAATAATAGACAATAGTCCTATTGAACAAATAATAACAAAGATGTCTATCTCTTTTTTTAATTTTAAAAAGCTTTCACTCTGTGAAGGATATCAATGCCACATTAGCCATATATGTTGCAAATAGTTTCCAAGTTTATGTTTTACATGTGTTTCAGGAAGGCCTTTTCTTGAATAAGTCAGTTCTATCAATTTTTTTTCTTTATTTCGCCTTCTGACACTGAAGCTTGGTTTATAAACCGTTTACCATGAAATTGTAGAAATGTTCACTTATATTTTTTTCTAACACATTGCTAAGCCATTGCATTTCAGATTTTATAAAATCACCATATCATACATATCATTCCACCACCGCTCACCACACTTCACCTTCACTGAGTGAAATAAACCTGAGAAAAGTGAGAGGGTAAGAATGTGGGATTGTTTGGAATCGGGTTTGTAAAATCACAGCATAAATATACTAGTAAGTCACATCACAAAGATCCTCTAAATAAAAAAGGATGGTTGTCCAGTTGTCTGCATCAAAATATACGATTTTCTCAATTTCTGCTATAAAAAATATGAAGTTCCACATTTTCTACCCTATGTGAGAGAGAGAGTCCTTTGTCCTTTGGTGAACTTGAACTGTACGTGGAGAAGCACACCCACACGCAGCTACAGTTACGGACAGAGAGATGACTCGGAAGATGTAAGCTCAAAAAGTCGCTCTCTGGATTTCCATAGGACCAAGCGTGTGTCTGCACGTGTGTCTGTCTCGCTACCTGTCAGGTACGATTTATTCACATTACTCAGCTTAGATGTGAAAACCTCAGCCATACCATACCTGTTGTTGACCTTACAGGAACACCAAACCTCTGAACAAGAGATGGGACAACATTGTAAATATGTTTTGTTGTTTCGGTCCCTGACTTATTTTTTTTTCTTTCCTCTTTTTATTTGCTTAGCATTTGAGAAACAAGAAAAAAAATTTGAAGCTTTACTAAACTCAGTCCTCAAAAGGCTTTTTACCTTCAATTACCAGATATTTGTCTTCCACAAAGAAAGAAAAGTAAGTAGTTCTGCTCCTACATATAACCTCCATCAATAAACACAGTAATACAAACTTCTTTACATCTTAATAATTGCCAGTCTAGATTAACAAGCTGCTAATGTTTTGATTTACAAATTGGAGTCCCATTTGGTCTGCCTGGCCTTCAAGAAGATTGAGCTGTCTCCTCTATTGGCTGAAAGTAAGTAAATGACTGTTTATTCATTCCCTTGATTAGAAGGCTGCCCTCCAGCCAGATAAAAGAGGTTCCATAATAAATGTGAGACTCCCATGTTTTGTTTTGCTTTCTGAATTTAGAGCCAAGCATTAAAAGGAATTGGAGATTGATTTTTGTTCGGGGGACTAGCGCCAGATAAAACAAGGAGGGAGCAAGCAGACTAGTTTGTAGGCATGAGTTCTTTTATAATGAGGAGAGGATTTGAGTTTTAATGTAATCGCAATGGGGTTATTCCAGGTGTGTGTGATGGTGTGTGTGATGGTGTGTGTGTAATGATGTGTGTGTGTGTATACCTGCCTTAGTAGGACTTCATTCATTCTCTCTGATAATTTTTAGGTTGCTGTTGTCAAAGATCAAAATCTACTACATCTCACCCTCTTCTTGAGTCATTGAAACAAACACTTCAGTTGAATTTTCTGGCCTTGAGAACAACTCTACAGCAATACTGTGGGGATTACACACACAATCAAATAAAAGAGATTTCCATAGATACATTATTTATAGGCACACTTTTGTTTTCCTTTTCCTCTCCTCCTTCCCACCTTTTGGAGGGCTGTCGGGCTCCCTTTGCTTCATAATTTTGTCATATGGGATCTGGGTCACACATTAATTTCTTCCCATCCATACCCTCTCCTCTTGCCTGAGGGACCATCTTGTACATCCTTTGACACGCAGTGGAGCTGCTCTGCTTCCCGAGTTGCTGACAAATTGGCCAATAATGGGAGTAATGGATTCAGTGCTCTCTTGCTTCCCTCAGAGCAATTTCCATGTCAGGTCTGAAGTGCCTCCTCTCCTGAATCCAGTACTCAGAGGAGTACTAATGGAGCTGCTAGTCCAAGTGCCTAAAGTCAATGGATCAATAAATAAAATGATCTCAGTTGCTAAGTGTAAGTGCTGCACTTTGATCCATAGAGACAAGAAAGGAACTGGATAGACTGGGAAAGGAATAAAGGAGGTTGGTGATAATGTAACTGTGATTTAATAGTTCAGGGCACATTCTCCTCTGTGTCCCACTGGAAGGTTGCTAACTGGACGCACCATTATGCTGGGACTTTAAATGCTGATGATATTTTGATGTTTCTGGTGTATTCGACACCTAGCAAGGAGGGAAGGGAGCGCTCAGTGCTGTGATGTGGATTCGCTGTTTATTTTGTGTTCGCTAATTATTTCAGTCAAGCCCACAGGAAAGTTTGGCTTATTAGCACAAGGGAGGCTGACGTCTACATGTCCCTCCTCCCTCGCATAAATCTATCTCCTAATTGCCAACATCTAAAGCTTTCATCCTATTTTCTCTTGACTCACAGGAACATGGTCTGATCGTTTAGTCGGATTACTGAGGACACAATAGCCATGATTTTTACAGAGCGGAAAATTCTCAAAGTAGGAATTCAGCCACTCATTTAATCTTTCATTAACTCATAGCATAAGCGAGAACAGCAGCGAAGTGGTTGGGCTCCGTGGACACTAACGGAATTGGCTTCTTGTGTTTTTAATTTCCATTTTCTTAAACGAGTAGTGTCCACATTGTTGTAGAACAGCCTCATCGTGTATGCATATCAAGTTCTTCAGTTAACTTTATGAGCCTTCATGTTTCATGTCTTACTACTTTATTGCAGACATTTATGGCCCACACCCCCAAAGGCCAAGATTCATGCACTTCTTTAGTCATTCTGTAAATATTTATGGAATGTCTACTGTATCTTAACGCTATGAACAGGACTAAAGTTACAGTGGGTAACAAGGGGCAGATATCCCTGCTCAAAAGGTGGCAACTTAGAACCAGTGGGATAATGCAGGAGAACATCTCTAACTATTTAAAACAATGCCAGAAATCAGAAACCCAAACATCAATAAAATGCATATCCTGCCATGATAATTAACAGTGAAAGGATATATAGATCTATACAGTTATATAAAGAAGTAATTGCTTAAAAATAAATACTGTGAGATGTAATCACAAGGTATGCTAAGACAAACATTTAACTCAGATCATTAACTTTCTCTCATGTTCCTAAATCCAGCTTGTGTATTTATTTTTCTTATGTTTTACTTCTCCATTTTCTTTCTGATTACCTTGTCTTATGGAAACACACATATTGAAGAACCCAAATGATCCTATTTTACCAACTCTTTGCAAGTTGTCACTTGGATCCTTTTTTAATAAACTGTTAAACTTTATCTCTTATGTCTCCTAATTAATAAATTACAGGTGACAGGCTTATTAGTACAAAATTCCTGAAAGTTTATGAGATTGTTATATAATAAAAATAACCTTTTTTTCATAACTTATTGGTTGAATCCAATCTCCCTATTCAATCAAGTAGTTAGTGGGCTTATGGGTGGGGTGGGGGGAATCATTATGTATAAAATACTTTTCTAACACCTTCACAGGAGTCTACTAAGAACTCAAAATAGGACAGCTCTCAGAAAGTCAACCTCCTATTAAATATCGGCCAAAAAAAAACTTCTTCTGGAAACTTCTACCTAGCTTTCTAGGCCACATTCTTATTAGTGCTTCTCTTATACAAATTAACAAAAGGATAGGAAACAAAAGTCAATCGGATCAACTTTGCTTTTCTTTTTAGGATGCATTATGTGACAGATTAGAAAGTTTGGAGGAAAGGACATTTCCATAGCTTTTCCCAGGCTGTCCCCATTAGGAGAGGTTGCTGGGATGAGTCTTCTCTACAAAATGGTGAGTTACAATGCTCTGAGGAACACATCACACTGGTGGTCACTGTTAATAGGATGTGATTCACTCTCATTAATGTAAATCATTCAAGGCCAGCAGTAAGGATCTTTTGTCAACAAAATACACTCTAGAAACTTAAAAAATCAGTTTCTCAATATCTCAAGATAAGATTTCTTGTTTAACACCTCAGAACTTATTTTCACCATGGCATAGAAACTTGGAGCATGTGTGTTTTAATTTGCTTTGTTTATGTTTAAGTCCCTTTCCCACTTAAGTGTGAGATATGCAATCTTGAAAGAAAAAAGAAAAACAGAGAGAAGGTAGAAGAGAAGGAAAAGAAAAAAGATACTAGAAGAACAAGTGTTTCAACTGCGTTTAAATTGTGACACATGTATAGAATAATGGGAGCTGTCATGTGATACAGACTCAGTTTCTATAGAAAAGGGGGCCTTTCAATTTTCAGCCAAAGAAAAGGGGACGAGTTTGATGCACTGGCCCTAGGAAGACACATTACAGCTTTTTTTTCTGCACAGAAAAAAGTTAATAAGAACTTGCCACGTGTTTAAGTGCCTCAGCACTGCTCTGTAATGATAGCAGGGGCAGCTGGGAGGGGTCTGGTCATGGAAATGAGAGATTGTGAGCTGATTCTGACCTCCTCACTGAGAAACCTGGATATCTCTCTCATGGCAGAGCTGGGACACAAGTGCTACGGTGCTCCAATGAGCTGGTGGGGTAAATACGTTACTAAAGACACTCTAATTTGACAATTGATTTAATGTGAACCATTTCTCCCCACAAGTTGGAAGTCCTAGTAATATCCTATATAATAAAAGCCTAATATGTAAATCGACCAAACTGCAGAATGACCAGTGGTATGACCAGTTGCACTGACCACCAGGGGGCAAACATTCAATGTAGGAGTTGGCCCCAGTCTGGGCCAGGGCCTGTGAGTGGGTGGCACCAGGTTGGCTAAGTGGGGGCCCCCTTATTACCCTGCTGGTCACCCCACAGATCAACCATGATTGCCGAGCAGACCTAGGGACCCTATCCATGCATGAATTTTGTGCACCAGGTCTCTAGTAAGTACATATAAGAAAATAAGAAGTCTGTCTTGCCAAGTGCTAAATTCAATGGTGCAGATTAGTTACTGGTTTAATTAAATGGCCAGCTGTCATTCTGACACTATTATCCAGGTGAATGCTAAATGAACTTTTCACCCTCTTTCCTTTATGTCTTAGCCATCTCTATGTAGACCTGAGATTTCCCTTTCAGATATGGGGCAAGAACCACAGTATGAATCCTTATATATGCTGTTCTTGGAATAAGCTTCAATTTATGTTGAAGGTGACCTTGGAGAAAATAATTTGATAGATTACATGTACCAATTAGTAATCTGCAAGTAAAATTGTTTACTATTGTTATTGCTTTCTTTTTTAAAGGAACATAAATCTTTAGTCATTAAAATAAGAAACCTGCATAATAAATTATGTCTCCTGTTAAAAATAAGTAAAAGATATATTTTGGAAATTATCATTTAATAATCAAATAACCAGCAATTCTCATATCACAAAATTATAAAAGTTGTTCCAGAAGGAGGGGGCTTCATCATTCCTCCTTAAGCTCCTGGTCACTTACTCCTTTGCAACTTTGAATTAATAATGAAGGGAGTGACACACTTAGTGGTAGAGCGATGACCTGGGAACCAGGAAGTCATGGTTTGGTTCCCAGTTAGGGCATATGCCCGGGTTGGGCTTGATCCCCAGTGCAGGAGGCAGCCAATCAATCATTCTCTCTCATCATTGATTTTTCCACCTCTCTCTCCCTCTCTCTTCCTCTATGAAATCAATTAAAAAAAATAATAATTAAGAGAGTGGGAACTTTTTGGAGATATGGTGTAATTCTTTCATTTTGGAAAATAAAACATGACCCAAAGTGTTTCAATGACTCGGCCCGGACTGTGCTTTTCTCTAGCACACCTCCTGGTTTGTCACTTTGGTGTTCCAAAGACCACATTTGGAAACCTGGCGACCCCTTTACTTTTATATATTGGTATATACGTCCCCAAAGAACCGTTATGTTTAACTGTTATTGCAGATTGTGTTTTACAGTTGCCCAAGGTTGTGTTAAAGACGGTGTTTCTGCTCTTTGACTTGAGAATGTTATCTGAAATGTTATTTTACTGATTCACAAATGCCTCACAAGCTGAGAGTTTTACTCTCCATGTCACCAATAAACCATATTCCTTATCAGACTTCATTATAGGCTCAAGTCCTGGGCCAGGGATCTGGCTAACACTGAGGCAGGAGAAATATCTATTAAATGACTTTGTTTGTGTAACCTTGAGTTATATGTTATATGGATACCTACTCTCCTTTATTTGACAAGTTCCTGTAGATTGTCCAGACAAAAAAAGTCAGTTTTAGTGAAGTTAAAAATATAGAGATTTAACTCTTTCTCTTGCAGGTTTGGATCAGGGAGGCCAAACTGTGAAATAATCTACCTTCCAATAATTTAGCATCTATCTATCTATCTATCTATCTATCTATCTATCTATCTATCTATCTACCTATCATCTATTGTCTGTCATTTATTATCACATAGCATCTATTTCATATATCATCTGAATTCACTTAACAAAGAGGAGCTAATCATGGCATACATTAGTTAATATATTAGTCCTCTCTTTATAGAGATTTTAATAACTTTATAAGCTTTGAAATATACTATCATAGCTGGTCAATATAACAATTCTGAGAGATGAATAGAGCTAAACCTTTACCTTCATTTTACACTTGATTTAAAAAAAAATCTAGGAGAAAAGAAAACTACTCTAGATATAAGATGAGTAAATGATGAAGCTCCAAGTAAAATATTGCCCTATATTAGAAACTATGTGCATTTATAAACTGTAGATTTAGGCATCTTGATAAATGTAGTCTCTGTCCTTTGGTGTACACTTAAGAAGTTTTGAGGTAAACTCGACAAAAAATCAAGGTAAAGTTTATAATTTCTTCAGCTCTATTATGTAAAATTTCATCAGGAATTGAAATTCATTCTTTTGAAGAAGTACTTTCAATCACACTGAGTGCATACAGTTGTCCCCCGTATCCAGAGTTTCACGTTTTGAACTTGCAGTTACTGCTTTTGAACATTGCTTCCTAAAGTTTGTCCATGTCATGGTACACACAGAAAATTATATTTATATAACATGAAAGAGTAAATACATTGGACATTGGATGCTTCAATATGGGGATTTATGAATGAATGCATAAGTGAAAAAAACACACAAAATAAAAAGGATATGAGAAATATTAAATTTTGAAATTTTATAAAATTTCCAGTAGGATATTCTCAAAAATTTAAATAAGACACTTGAGTTTGCTTTTATGAGCAGATAACTTAAAAAAAATAACCTGGAAATTAATCAAGATATTTAGTGATTCCTCCAGTTTTTAAAAAATTTCTTTTTATTGAAGTATAGCTCACATATACTATTATGTTAGTTTTAGCTGAACAACATAGTTAATGAATACCTATATATGTTATGAAATGATCATTTTGACAATTCTAGTAACTTGTTACTGTACAAAGATATTATGATATTATTGACTACATTCTACTAGAGCCCCAATGCATAAAATTCACGCAAGAGTAGGCCTTTCTTCCAACAGCTGCCAGCACCGGGTTCCCTCCAGCACCCGGGACCCAGGCTTCCCTCATAAAGGAAGGTCTGACCCACCTGCCATAGCTCTCTGGTCAGTGGACTGGGTCTCCCTCTTTGAGGCTTTCGTGGAGCCCCCTAATTGATTGCCCCTCTGGCCAGTGACCTGGACCTCTCTCTGCAGGGTGATTATAGGTTGATGGCCAGGACCCTGACCAATTGCATCACACCCGCTTTGGATGGACTGTCACCAGTGAGTATAATAGCATGGTCCTGGATGGTCATCCAGGTGGTCGTCAGGATGGTCATTCAGCTGTTCAGCTGTTTGATGAATTTGCATATTACACTTTTATTATATAGGATATGTTGTATATTGCATCCTTGTTATTTATTTATTTTAAAACTGGACATTTATAACTCTTAATACCCTTCACCTTTTTTACCCATTCCCCTACCGGCTTCCACTCTAGTAATCATCAGTTTCGTTGTATATCTATGAATCCATTTTGTTGCTCTCTTATTTGTTTTAACCCTCAAATTTCACATATAAGTGAAATCATGCACAATTTGTCTTTCTCTGTCTTACTTATTTCACTTAGCACAATACCCTCTAAGTCCATCTATGCTGAAATAAATGGCAAGATTTCAATCTTTTTTATGGCTACTATTTATTGGTAAATATGTACCACAACTTACTTATCTGTTTGTCTGCCAATGGACAGCTAGGTTACTGTCATATCTTGGCTATGTATTCTAATAAAAGAGAAACATGCAAATTGACTGCACCTCTGCTTTGCCTAAGCCATACCCACCAGCCAATCAGAGTGACTGTATGCAAATTAACCCAACCAAAATGACAGCCGGCAGCCACAGAGCTTGAGCAAGTAGGAAACTCAGTTTCCCTGGCTATGGAGGAAGCCAAGCTGCCCGCCTGCCCTGGCAGTCTGTGGCCTCTGCTAAAGGCAATAAAATTTCAATTATAGAAGACAAATAAATCCCAGATACCTGCTTCCAGTGAGCCTTGCTGGGAGCTTGGGTCACTAAGAGTGGTGGCCAGCCTGCAAACAGCCATCAGCCCCTCACACAGGCTGGCCACACCCTCATGGGGTGAGGGTCCCTGCTGGGGGGCTTGGTCAGCCTTAAAACAACCATCAGCTCCTCACCCATACTGGCCAGGCACCCCAGCAGGACCCCCACCTTGAAGGGCTGTAGCCAGCCTGCAAACAGCCGTCAGCCCCTCACCCAGGATGGCCAGGCGCCCCAGCGAGACCCCTTGAAGGATGATGCTGGACACCCTTCAAGGCAAACCAGCTGGCCCCTACCCATACACCAAGCCTTCATCCTATATAATAAAAGGGTAATGTGCAAATTGACCCTAATAGCAGAACGACTGGGAATGACTGGTCACTATGACACACACTGACCACCAGGGGCATAAGCTCAATGCAGAAGCTGCCCCCTGGTGGTCAGTGTGCTCCCACTGGGGGAGCTATGCTTAGCTACAAGCCAGGCTGACAGCTGCCAGTACAGCGTTGGTGTTGGAAACCTCTCCTGCCTCCTCATCAGACTTAAGGA
>PVJC01010103.1:27500-44747 GCA_004026665.1 Murina feae
GTGGGAGTGCACTGACCACCAGGGGGAAGCTCCTGCGTTGAGCATCTGCCCCCTGATGATCAGTGCACCTCATAGCGACCAGTCATTCTGTCTTTTGGTCAATTTGCATATTGGCCTTTTATTATATAGGATATTACATATATTTACATTTCATATATATACATATACTTACATTTCATATTTGCCATAAATAGTTTTCTTTGATATTTCCAGGAAGGAAAAGTAGCATTCTTCAAAACACTTTTTTTCATGGTCTCTAACCAGTACAATTTGATTCATCTTCTGAGTTAGTATGGTTTTTATGTCAGTGGGCACATTAGCAATGTATTATTCAAAATATTATATTTCCTATTTATTTGCTTCATTGGTCCCCAGAACTAGCTTGGAACATTAATTTATGCAATGTGTAAGATAAGACACTGTGTAAGGTGTAAAACATTGTGGATTTCACAATTGCTTGTGTGATTTTTGTGACTAGCTACTACAGTATGATCTCACACTGCTGGAACTAATCTTCTGAGGGTAATTTGTTTTTTATTTTGTACTTGCATAATCTCAGAAGAGTGAAAAACTCTTTTCTGCCCCATATATGATACTTTGTTTAGCAAGGTGTAATAGCAATATTATTTATTTTATAATATAACTGAAGAAAAAATAGTTTAGGCTGAGGTAGAGAATTATAGACACATAAATCCAAATATAAGATAAACTCCATTGTATTACCTAATAAATAATAAACTATTTTTCAAATAGTGGCCCATCTTTTCTATATCTATATCTCTATCTCTATCTATATCATCTATATCTATCTATATTTATATAGATATCTATATCTACCTATATCTATACTATTTCTGTCTATATGTAGGGTGTCCCCAAAAATGTATACAATTGATGTTTCTTTCTTTTTAGATGTAACTTATTGGAATTAATAATTATTCAAAGTATGTATACATTTTTGTGGGTATTTACATAAGGAAGTTATTGGCCTTTATGGCTTTAGAAGACTGATTTTTCAACATATATATGTAGGAAAGTCTTTGGTACCTCATGTCCACATCACATCTCAAGACATAGTTTTGAGTTCAGCCACAATTGCAGGAGACAGTTCCATGGGGAACTCAACCTATTCCATTCAGGATCACTCTTCAAGTATAACAGGTAATTTTTTTTGTGTTATGCCTCAGGGCCTTCTAGAAAACACACACACACACACACACACACACATACACAAAACCAGAAAATTACCTAATTCAAGCCAAAATATAGCCAAAAATCAGAGGAAAATTAAGATCATACAGGAGTCACCTGCAACCAGTGGGAATTGCCAGCTACAGGAGAGATGAACCAGTCTCCCTCTCCCAGACAGGTAAGTATAAGAGGCCTCCTGTCATCTTCTAGGTGATCTTGGGGAAGCCACCTCCTTGTAACCCACAGAGACAATTGGAACAAGACTTCATACTGGCTTGTTTCTTCTCTTCCTCTCTATACCCCTCATTCTTGTCTCTTTGAAACACCTTCCTGACAATTTCATGTGCTACAATCCTTGTTTCAAACACTGCTTTTTAAGGGTATGAAGAGAAGGCAATATAAAGTTCATAATTTTAAGAATACTTAAAGTAAATTTGGATAAACAGTTATAAAGCATTAAGCATTGGTAAACAAAATATAACATTGAAATGCTATTTCTAACTAAAGTTTTGGAAAATGTAAAATAAATGTGATTGACATGAACATAATCAAAATGTTGTACTAATCAATTTCTGAATTCCAAAATATCCAAGTTCTCTTCATTGGTTTTTTTTTTTTTTGCATTTAGACAGGCAATCATTTTTTTTGTTTTTGGATTATGCTTTTCTATCTAATTGCTTTGCTAAACTATAATTATTTCTAGTAAGTCTTTTGTAGATTTTTATGCTTTTTGAGTTGAAAATCATATATTCTGAAAATGCAATGTCTGTATTTTCTTTTTTTTTAATATATATTTTATTGATTTTTTACAGAGAGGAAGGGAGAGGGATAGAGAGTTAGAAACATCAATGAGAGAGAAACATTGATCAGCTGCCTCCTGCACACCTACTGGGGATGTGCCAGCAACCAAGGTACATGCCCTTGACCAGAATCGAACCTGGGACCTTTCAGTCTGCAGGCCGACACTCTATCCACTAAGCCAAACAGGTCAGGGCAATGTCTATATTTTCTAAAAGAACATTATCCCATTTCTTCATTTTAGTATTAAGTTTTTAAAGTATTTTTATATTTTAAGCTATGTATCTAGCTCATTGAAGACATATGTCATGTTTTCAATTATTTTTGTATCACTTTCTCACAGTACATAGAAAAACTCACTTTATCCTATCTAATAAAAGAGTAATAGGCAAATTAACTATCACTCTGGGACAAAAATGGAGATGCCCATAGCAGTGGTGCAGTGGCAGTGTTATCTGGGCAACGGGAGCCCAGCAGGCAATCAGACCACAGGCAGCACCCAACAGGGCCTGCTGGGAGGTCACCATGATGACCCCTTGAGCAGCCAAGTGGGGACCACAGGCTGCAGCTGTGGACAAGGGGATGAGGGGGCGAGGTGAGCCAGAGGTATTGGGGACCCCCCAGCCGCCGCCCCACCTGGGCCTCGGCCAGGGTGGCGGCTGTGGACAGGGGGACAAGGGGGCGTGAGCCATCAGGGACCCCGCAGGAGGCCCCCAGCAGGGCCTGCTTGCCCATCCACGTGGTGTGGAGCAGACAGGCCTGGCAGAGAGCGGAGAACCACATGGAGTGGGCCCAAGCCATCAGTAGCACATCTCCTGAGGGCTCCCAAATTGAATAGTGCGCAGGTATGGCTGAGGGACCTCCCTGCCTGCCCTCCCCCTCCCCCACCTACCCGTGCACGAATTTCATGCACCGGGCCTCTAGTATACATATAATAGAAGCATATAAATGTAATAGTTTTCTATTGCCACAGTGTAAGGACCAGGATCTTTACTTTGGAATTCTAAATTCTTGTTTATTTGTCTTTAAACTATTTTTCCATAATAAATAATGTGTGTTTTAGGTAAATTTAATTTTGTACAATTACATAACTATGCCCTTAAATTTTAAATTGTACTCTTAAATTGTTAGCTGTATGTCTTTCTGTTCAGATGTTTGAGGTCTGTTTGAAGAACAAAAACACAAAACAACAATATCAGTACTGAAACATATTAATGAATATCTGATCATGTCTATTCTTTTCCTTTGCTTATATGTCAAGTATATTCACATATATTTCAACCATCTTTAATTATATTCATTTACAATAATCCCAAAATAATAAAATAATGAAACTGATGTATAAGAGTGCAATCACTAGAATCTTTTCAGCCTAAAAAGCCAATATTAACATATTCAGTCATATTATCTATCTATCTATCTATCTATCTATCTATCTATCTATCTATCTATCATCAAGAATACATGCAGAGCCCTAACTGGTTTGGCTCACTGGATAGAGCATCAGCCTGAGGACTGAAAGGTCCCAGGTTTGATTCTGGTCAAGGGCATGTACCTTGGTTGCTAGCATATTCCCAGTAGAGGGTGTGCAGGAGGCAGCTGATGGATGTTTCTCTCTCATTGATGTTTCTACCTCTCTATCCCTCTCCCTTACTCTCTGTAAGGAATCAATAAAATATATATTTTTAAAAAAGAATACACGCAGAAAGGAAACATCGAATTGTTTACTATTTTGGAAGCTTAATAAGGACAAATCTTTTAAGGGGATTTTTCTTACACTTATAAATGTAATCTGTATACTGGAATCCAAGCCTGTTATTACTTCCCTCTCCTTAAAGATATAAAACATTACAGCTATAACCAGATAAAAAAATAATGTTTCAAAATATTATGAACAAAGTTAGGAACATAAAATACCTTAAAAATGACAGGTAAAATTAAAATTGCATTTGTAAACTAGCATATGAAAGTTCAAATAACCATCATAACGATTAAGAAAAACAAGAAGAAACGTTCATAACCTTCCAAATAACAAATATAAAAAATGTAAACTACCTGCATCAAAACTTTACTCTCTTTTATTTATTAAAGTGCATCCTATTTGTGTGTGTATATCATGAATGAAGACAAGAACTATATAGATGGGAGGGATAATAAAGGCTCATTTAGGAATGAAATTTACATAATGGATCTTGAGTAAGAAGTATGGAGGTATTCTGTTGTTAAATGGAGCATTATAAGAAAGTAAGTAGCCTTGGACATGAATAATTTCATCAAGCAACAGCCCAATACACAAAGTAAGACTGGGGCAATTGCATGTCGTCCATTGTTAAGTGTTCCAGGGTACTAGCCATTAAGAGTGCTAGACCTGTGGACAAGCATTTCTGTCTTTACACAGGCATCTCCTTTACTTTCTTGTTTAGTGATGGAAAGGTTAGAGGTCAATGTGCCAAGTGTATAGAAAGGGTCATTGTGCAGAAAGGCATCCTGAGAAAGAGAGGCAGATTAACTTGTTAGGAAACTACACAGTTAATGAAGGGACAAAAAAAATGTAAATCTAAACTTTAAATGTTAGCAATAGTATATTTTCGTTTTAATTTGGTTTTTGAGAAGATCTGAATCCTATCTGATTCTCTCAACTGGAAATAAACACACACACATACACATTTTAAAAAATAATCCTCAAAGGATTTAGTGATGATTAATTAGATAGATTGATGTCTAGAGAGAGAGAACGATTAAAAAAATGTGTTAGAAGGGTAAAAAGTTCAAGCTCTTAAGAATTTCAAGTTCCTGGTTCCTATTACATATTTTATTATTATAATTTTTTTCTTAGAACCTTAACGGTTAGAAAGAGAAAGGAAAAAATGTGAGCTGCCATAAAGCAGGAACACCTCCCCCACCTCATCTATACACTCCAAATCCGATGATGCTTCACAAAAATATCAACTCTTAGATTAAAAAAGTATAACTTTGAGTTTAAAAAAATGAGTCTGTTTCAGTGGGTCTGCTATTAAAAAATAATGCTCACTCACTTGAGATAAATCATGAAAACATTCCAAACCTTGTATAACTATCTTGTGACCCTTTCTCTCTTTGATCCAGAATGGAAATTTGGCAAAACGCTTACTGAAGACATTGACACCAAGAAAAACAAACCTGTTGTTACAGATGCTGCCTATTTGCAATGAGATGTGTTTCTTCACTTATGATATCACCAGATCTGTATTTACATTTATGCTTTATAGTGACATTTACATTTTCAAATGTTAGCAGCCTATGGTTTATTATTAATTTCAACTTCTTTTCACCGGACAATTGAAATTCTTGAGTACCATAACCTTCACTTTCATTGTTTAGAGTAGGAATCTGGATCATAAATATTACAAGTCACTTGTCCAAGGGTTTGAAATGTCTTTGGAAGTCAGCACAAAGGTAGTTAGAAGTTCATAGGATTATGTTAAGTATTTGTGTCAATATAGACAGCAAGGCACATTCTTCTGTTGCTAGAAACTGGCCCATAAAACTCTTCCCACATTTATCACTGAAGAAACCCTATAGGGTCAGTTGAAGAAAGAATGTTTTAAAGGATGGACCTTATCATATAGGATCTAGTATTCACAGTTGGGGCTGACATTTCACAGTGAATTCTTCCATTCAGTGTTCTACTTCTATTTTCAGAAGAAACTTAACATGAGAAACAGTTACATTCACACACAAATCAAAAGTAATCATGCAGAGGGAGTTTCTGAGTGATCTTTAAACTTGAGAATTTTTGATAAAAACTGAAAAATTTATTATTGCTTCTAATATATATACTTTTTTCACTAAATGTGTGTTAACATTCCAAAGAAACAAGTAAAAGTAGATTAACCCTTGTATTAAGTAAAGGAAAATTATGAACTGAATCAGATATTATGAGAGAAGTAATAGGAATAATTTACTTACAAATAAATATTATGTTATAATGAAGGAATTAGGAGAGAAATAACAAAATTATACAGATGTTTAAGAAGCTGGGTTTCTATGACTATATAGCATCAAAGGCAAGTTGCTCATATATCAAAATTATCAAACAAAAGTAAGTTGAGATTGTCAAAAGTAATGCTAATTATTGACTTGGGACAAAATAGAAAGCAACAAATAAAAATAAATGACTGCAGATATCATTTAAGTTTTGATTGGAGATTTAAGTGAAGTCTGTGAATCTGTGCCTTACAAGTGGATAAAGAAGAATATACTAGCAGACACACCTTTTACATAATTTGATCAGAGGCTGCTTAAAGGAAAGGTTCCACCAGACCAACAGACCGAAAAGGTTGCCAGGTAGCCTATGTGTGAGAAGGTTCCCCTGTCTAGTGTTTCTTCCTTCAGTGGGAGATGGCCTTTGGATAGAGGATTTGTGAGACGGCCAAGAGAATCACTCCTTTCGTATCACAGGGCATGTTCTTTTCCTTCTGCACCCACAACCAAGCTTGTTACATTCAAGTAATAACTTAAAGTAATTAATATATATATATATATATATATATATATATATATATATATATATATAAATTTATTCTAATTAGTAAATATGAACATGCAAAATACCTGATGAACTATGTATTGATTTTCTGGCTAATCATAATAGGTGACTTAATTTTTTCTTAATACTCTCTGGCAGACTTGTAATTTTATAACATTGATTAAACTTCTGACTGAAAGAAAAATTAGTTAAAAATTTATATCAATATGATAGCTAATAAAAAAGCCTAGTGAAAAAGAACAAATATGAAATAGTCAACAGAATCAAAAGTTTTTCTTTGAAAAGGTTAATGACATCATTGAAAAAAGTTCTGTTGATAATTAATCAGAAAAAAAGGAAAGGGAACCAAAATAGTTATATCTTCTTGATTGAAGAAGATATAACTATTAGAGATGCAGCCATTAAAAAGTAATAAGAGATAGTATTAGGAAGAAATTTTTGCCAAAATAAATAAGTAAATAAATAAACAAACAAATAACTAATAAGAACTAGAAATGGGGTTTGAATGTGGGCATTCAGAGACCAAGGCCTCACTGTTAGAAAGAAATTGGGCAATGAGCAGCTTTAAAAACATTTATTTTTATAATTGGCAAAATATACCTCTAGAAAATTCTAAGCCATCAGCATTATCTTCATTTAATACTATTTGAACAAAGGCGTTCATTTATCGCACTCAACTCAAAAGAGCTTTATAAGCCCAAATAGGAATAGTGAAATAGATGTTGATATATTCATTTGTTCTTACTAAGTCGCCAGTGCAGTGAAATTTACAGAGTTCTTATCTTAATACTACATTTACCGACAAGGCTAGTAGAAAAAATGAGAACACAGAAATGAGTCAGTTATGCCACAAGCACAGCGGAGGGACTGGAAAGCACGTGGGAACAGTACTTCAGGTTTGATGGAGGCATACGAAGATGATTATTTCTTTTATTTCTCTGTATTCTCCATAGATGTAACAACAGTCTTATGTCACATGTATGTTGAAACAATAAATATGCTATTTCTAAGTATCGTTTTAAAATGTCAAGAAGAGATTTCCATCTTAGTGTTCTGAGGGTGAAGCATAGAGCTTGCCCATTGGTTGGCCGGTTTCTGTTTTCAGGAAGCAACACATCGAATTGTAGGACAGAGAACACTGGTTCAGAGAACCCGCCGGCACACAGGGGTGTTCTGCAGATCCAATGAGATAATGAGCCAGAAAAGGGCTGTAAGACCCGAAGGGCCCACAGAGATAAGGGGCCGCTGCATTCTGGTAAAGTGAAAAAACGCCATTGAATGAAATGCTTGTGATCTAACGGCCCAGAAAAACCAATAGTCTGTTATTTTAAGCTCTATCCTTGACTTATTCCTACTCAAAGAGCGACTTCAGAAAGGAAAGTTAAGCTTCCTGTCCTTGACTTTCCCCTGTTGAATAACATGCGTAATGCTCTTTATTTCTGTGAAAAATGATTTGGGAGATCAATGCATTGAAAGGGCTCCCTTCAGAATGTTATTACCACCACAGAGTGACATATTGCAGCTCATGAGATTTTAGGAAATGACATATCCAAATTATCTAAAGGTCAAAACCAGCACTAAACAGGCATGCAGTTTACTTCCTTCATTTAGGCCAAATTCCTTCGTGGCGATACGTAATTTGATTGTTACAAATCCTGAGGACATTGGGTTAGGTATTAAAGGAAACTTTTATTAAACTCTGATTCACTTTCAACTGATAAGCGCTACTAGTGTGAAGGTTAAACAAGCGCAGGAAAACATTCTATAAAAGAACCTGAAGTCCTGGCAAGGGCACAGATAAGAGGGGAAGGTAGGAGACCAGTTCGCCTGCATTGAGGGCTGTCCGTTAACACAAACGGATGTCAATTGTCACAGCAGATTGCATCTTCCGATTCTTTATTGCTAATGATGGTCTTCTATTGTGATCAGACCCCAAGATCAAAGCCAGGAAATGAGGAGCATTTTTTAAAGACCCCAATGGCTATTAATTCAAATGCTTTTAAATATCTCTTGCGATTCTTTTTTCTGTATCAAAACTATAATGAGTATTTGTATCCTCAGTAGCAATTAGTGCTTACATTTTGGGGGTTTATGTTCACGGTTTATCCAGTTTGTCTATGTGACTATTAAAATAAAAATACGAACAACTTGCTTATAGATAGATTAAAAATCAGTTGTTAAAACAGTATTTGGAAAGGTCAAGATACAGTCTATAAGAGAATGGAATTTTCAGTGTCCCTTGAATGTCATAAAACTCTATCCTTTTCTTTTTAGTGAATGTGTGCATTTTATTGCCTTTACTGGTAAGGAGGGGAAAAAAGGACAGATGGCACAGAAATGGAACCTAGGAAAATAGCTTACAGTGAAACTAATTTTAATACCCATGCTAATAAAGTTCTCTCTATACATATGGGCCTGATCCTTCCAGGAAAAAAAAGGAGTAATTCTTCATTTTGTCTGGGGATTTTAACTCTTTCAATACCCTGGGACACTATATGGTGCATTAAATTATACTAAATAGCCAGAAAGAATTAACACACTTTCCAAGTCAAGTCTTTTATTTCTTTCGGCTGGGTAACATCAGACCATTGATCATATTAGAAGGTCTACCCAGCTCCCACAAGCACTTTCGCCTATGTCAGAGCTAACCAGGTGTGATGGTTTCCTTTCTTGAACTCCAATAAACTTCATAAGACCTATTCAACATCACGCAACTAAACCATATAATGGCAAATTTACAACCCATTGGCACTAACTGGCCTAGTTGGTTGTCCCTACTGCTTGCTAACTAAATATTAAAAGTCAAGTCAGCTAACCCAACGTTCACCTAAAATTATGTGAGTTGACCTTCATCATCCCAAAACTTGAGAAAAACTTTATGTCCCACCACAGTTCCCTTAATTATGTCTTTCCCCAATTGGTCTTGTAAAATGGGGGAGCCAGTCAAGCTTTTTATCCCACCTCAGGGGGTCGAGAGAATAGGAAACCTGTCACTAATTCCTTTCACCTCACAGGCAAAACTCCTTCACCCAATTAACTGCGACCAGGTGCACCCTCCAGTGAGCCCGAGGAATGCACAGAGCTCACAACCCTGCTCCCATCTTGGCAGAGGGAGAGGCTAACCTGCACCTGATTAGCAAGCTTTGCTGGGGCTGCAGAAACTTGGTAAATGCATATAATTTCCTCCATGAAAGCTGGGAAAGATGGATGCTGCACATAAGTAATGACTGCCCTGTGCATTAGCAGACCTATCTTTTATAGGAACCAGTTTGTCCAGACAGACAAGGAGGAGCCACTCAAACAAATCGACAGCCATGAATTTGCTAAGCTAGCATTTTGACCCAAGTGGTCCTCAGCATATTCCGATGATTATCTAGGGTGTGTGATTAATTGTTTTGCATCTTTTAGGAATAAGTATACACACATTTAGATAAAATGAATGCTCAAAAACACAGCACTGAGGAAGAGGACAAAAATTTTAGTTTGGAAATTAGGAGTGCCTATATCAAGTATCAAATTATGACAAAGAAGGCAACAAGTAGTGGTTACACTGGAGGATGCTGGAGTCCTAAAGACCTGAATTTAAAACCCTGACTGGAGTTATCACCTCACTAATTAGATATATTTACATAAATTACTTAATCTCTGCTTCAATTTTCTCATCTGGTAAATGGAAAAATAGGCAATAACTACTTCATAGGGTTGTAGTGAAGAGTAAACAGCATAATATAATCAAGGCTTAGAAGTCAGGAAGAAAGACAGTATGCACTTAATAATTTTTTGCCCTCACAATTATTGAAGACATTTAGTTAGTGAAAGCAGCAAAATAATTAAATGAAAAAGATTTTCTCACCCAAACGGTAACTCTATTTAAATGAGAAGTAAGGTCTTTGCCTAAACATTTGGCACCAACTGGCTGGGATCCAGGAAATTAAAAGGGAATGGTTTAGAGCTGTGATTTTCAACATGTTCTTAGCTGGGTCCTTAAGTAGTTTTTTGAAGGTGTCTCGGGGTCCTTGCTAGGAATGGGAAAGAGGCAGAGTGGGCTTTGAGCCAGCAAATTATCTCATTCCCACTCCAATCAGAGAGTATGTTTCTTTTGATCTATTTTATATTTCAGAATTTATCATACAATTTTACTTGAAATGGCAAAGCTAAAAGTGTTAAAAGGCACATGCTTAGTATAACTTGGAGGCAACTTCTGCAGATATTATATGTGCCTTTTCCTTGGGTTATCTCCCCAATCCATCTTAGGGGAACATTGCAAATGCCCCCACCAAGAGGGTTAATGTCAAGTATTAATCTATCAGCACTCACTTGCTGACTCGTTATTAGATATCACATGAATTTGGATCCACTAGATCATACTTAGTTTCTAATCGGAATTACACACAACCACAGGATAGAAAAATCCTAGTGGACCGCAAGTCCCATGAGAAGAAATAGAGGAGACTGTTTGGTCTTTGCTGATGAGGTCAGGAAGATGCTTAAGCCAATCCTAACAAATCAGTCCTTAGAAAATCAAAAGAGCCTCTAATTCCTTACGAAAGCATGTGTCCAGGAGTTTGCTAAAGTCCTCATTTCAATGTAGAGTTTTGCACGAGGGTTTTAAAATCTCATCAGTGGAGTAAACCCACATAATACCACGTAAGCCTCGTTTTTCTTTATGAAAATCCCTCTCGATTTCAGTGTCATCTGCTCATTGTCTCTGTGACTTTGACATTGCTTTCTAAGAAGTGTTGTGGATCTCAATTGATTCCTGCTGTCGCCAGAGGAGTTTAGCAGCCAGGGAGTCTGGAGTGAATACATACTGAGTTCAGGTTTGCAGTGGAGATTTTATGTTGGATCTGGACAATGTAGATTCAAAACCATATACTTACCCTCCCAAATGGAACCTGCACACATCTCCTCATGGCTTTGCCTCAGCCTGCAATAGCCCAAGTAGTACAAGCCAGCACCCAAAGGTGTAAAAAGAAATCCTGTCTTTAGTTTGAGCCCTCAAAGGACTTTAAAAGGAATTGATGTTGTAACCCACAGCAACACCATTGGAGACTTTTCTTTTTTCCTCAATTATTTTCATCTGCTTCTTTGAGTATGTCATTTGTGAATTCATCCCCTTCTCCTCACACCTGACTCACTCCACTCTCTACTCTAAACATTTCTGTTCCAGAGATGACGCCCTTTCTTTCTTCACTCATATCTAACACATTAGAAATGGATGTCTTCAAAGAGCCTATAATATATTTGTATTAACAGCTTGCCTAGTGCTTTTCCAGAAAGGTATTTCTTATTGTCATGTTCAGATTTTGAGGACAAAGAGCTCAAATGTATAATCAAATATTTGAAGAGATGTAAAAAAAATATTGGAAGAAATTTAATACAAACTGATTGAAAGAATTTTTCACGTGTATTTCTTATATCATCTCTAAAAACAGCCCCATCCTGAGTCTTTTTGTATTAACTTTCCAGGTTACTATATCATACTCTTCCTATTTTATATTACAAACAACAATAATACATAATTTTATGCCATTTACAGCCTTGGCCCTATAACCCAATAAATTGCTGAGATTTTAGAGACTAATTAAATAATTTTTGCCAATTCAGGTACATAAAAATTTACACTTTTTCAAGACTGAATTTTTTCCCAGAAGAAGTTGTTTTAAAACATTTTTCATTAAAGAGCAAGTATTTTTAAGCATATTTTTTCCAATGATTTTTCCCCTAATAAATCAAAGGGAAAATGAAATTAATTTTAAAAAGTACATTTTGAAATAGTCCAAGTCATATATGTGAGTTTCCTCAATAAAGTTCATTTTTTTTTAATGTCCACTACCTCAATAAACATATGGCAGAACAAAACAAACCCTTCACAAGCTCTTGTGGGTATGGAATTAGGTATTTGTGAGTATATAATGAGTGAAGATGGAGAACTTGTAGCAGCTATTTCTTGACTTACCCAACTGAATGAATACAACAAAATGTAACATTTTGAGTAAATTTTATTCTCTAGTTTTTAGGTAATCACTTTATAAAACTGGGATAAGTGAAAACATGTATTTTTTTCTATCTAGCTTATTTCTCTTAGCATAATGCACTTTAGGTAACCCATGTGGTTGCAAATGGTAGAATTTCCTTTTTATTCATATCTGAAAATATTCAGATATAATACATTCTTAATATATATATCCTATCTCATAAAAGAGTAATATGCAAATTAGGTGTCATTCTATTATAAAGATGGCCACTCCCATAGCCACAAGATGGTGGTGCCTATAGCCACAGAATTGTGGCACCCAGTCCGGCTCAGCCCCGCCACTGAAGTGCTCAGGCCTATTAGCCAGGCAACTGGCAGGAGAGGTGGGGGGCCCAAGGGGCGGAACAGGCCATCATAAGGGGCTGGGGTCCACTGCCCAGGCCAGAGGCCTTTGCCAGAAGCCTCAGGAATGGGCAAGGGTGGAGCTGGTGATCAGAGGGTGCAGGGGCAGAGCTGGTGATTAGAAGGGTATGAGAATGCCCTATCCATGCATAAGGCCTGGGCCAAAGGCCTCAGGGCTGGGAAGGGATAAGGCCAGAGATCGCAGGGAATTGGGTTCCACAGAGCCAGCAATTGGAGGGGCAGGGGCAGATCATGTGACTGCAGGGGTCTGATCACTGGTGGAGCCCACAAAGCAGGGATCTGGGGGTCCCCTGCCCAGGCCTACAACCTTGGCCAGAGGCTGCAGTGAGGCAGGGGCAGAGCTGGCGATTTCAGGGCCTGGGAAGGGGCAGAGTTGGTGATCAGAGGGGCAGGGGTGGAGCCTGTGATTGCAGGGGTCTGGGAACGTGTGGAGCCAGCAATGCAGAGGTCTGGGGGTCTTCTGCCCAGGCCCATAGCCTTGGCCACAGGCTGTAGTGGGGCAAGGGTGGAGCCTAAAATCAGAGGGACCTGGGGTCTCCTTCACAGCCCAGCAGCCTTAGCCAGAGGCTGCCAGTGGGGCAAGGGCAGAGTTGGCAATGGCAGGGGGAAGGATCAGAGCTGGTGATTGCAGAGGCCTGGGCTCTGTGAAGCCGATGATTGGAGGGGCTTGGAGATCTTCTACCCAGGCCTGCAGCCTAAGGCAGAGACTGCAGGCCTGGGCAGGGGCAAAGCCAGTGATCACTGGAGTCTGGGGATCCCCTGCTCAGGCCTGCATCCTTGGCTAGAGATTACAGGCCTGGGCAGGGGTGGAGCTGGGTTTTGAGGGCAGGGGTGCAGCCGGTGATCAGTGTGAACTACAGAGGAAACATCTTTTATTGCCGCTCATTGGCTAAGCTCCCTGTATGTCACTGGTAATATTTTTAGTAACTTGAGTAATAAGAATCCAAAAAAGGCGATCTAGGGTTTTTTCACCACACTCCTGGAGAAAAAAATGAAGGTCCACTGCTGGAGGGCTAAGAAATGTCATATCCTGCCCTAGCCTGTTTGGCTCATTGCATAATGCCTCAGCCTGCTAACTGCAGGGTGTGGGTTCAATTCTGACCAAGGGCATATACCTAGGTTGCAGGCTCCTCCCTAGCCAGGGCCCAGGTCAGGGAATATGCAGGAGGCAACCAATCAAAGTGTTCCTCTCACTTTGATGTTTCTCTCTGTTTTTCCCTTCTCTTCCACATTCTCTAAAAATCAATGGAAACATATCCTCAGGTGAAAGATAAAAAAGAAAGAAAGAAAGAAAGAAAGAAAGAAAGAAAGAAAGAAAGAAAGAAAGAAAGATCATATCCCATGAAAGACACATCTTGAAATGCTTAAAGAAAGTTGTCATATTTTCATGGTTAATGGACTAGAGTTCGTGTTGATTAAATCACTTTGGTGGCTGTGGTAACTGGTAGTGGCTGCAGTAATGGGGCTGGTGGCTTCTCCTGATTAGTCTGGTCACCTGCCACAAAGGAAGGCCAGACTGTGACTTAGGTCCACTCCCCAAGGGGAGCAGTAATTGCCCTAAGCTGTCAGTAGGACACCCCCTGAGGACTCCCAGTATGTGAGAATGGGCAAGCTGGGCTGAGGACCACCCCCCCAAGTGCACGAATTTTGTGCACTGGGCCCCTAGTGTGTGTGTGTGTATGTGTGTGTGTGTATACTAGGGGCCCGGTGCACAAAAATTTATGCACTCAGGGGGGGTGTCCCTCAGCCCATCCTGTGCCCTCTCGCAGTCTGGGACCCCTTGGGGGATGTCCACCTGATGGTGTGCCTGGCCAGCCTGGGTGAGGAGCTGATAGCTGTTTGCAGACTGGCCAAGCCCCCCAGTGGGGGCCCTCACTCCATGGGGGTGTGGCCAGCATGGGTGAGGGGCTGAGGGCCATTTATAGGCTGCCCACAGCTCCCATTGATCCAACGTCCCAGTAAGACTGGCTGGCATCAGGTTTCTGGGGTTTATTTATCTTTTGTAATTGAAATTTTGTTGACTTGAGCAGAGGCCTAGTTAGGCAAGAAGCCTCCTGTTTGCTACAGCTCCATAGCTTCTATAGTGGAAAATAGTTGCCTTGAGCAGAGGCCCAGCCGGCCTAGGCAGGCTGTTTCAACTCCATCGCTGGTGCAACGAAAACCTCCTGTTTGCTCTAGTTCCATGGCTGCCAGCCGCCATCTTGGCTGGGTTAATTTGCATACAGCTGCTCTGATTGGCTGGTGGGGTTTGGCTTGGCTGGTGGGTGTAGCTTAGCATCTGGGAGTGATGGTCAATTTGCATATTACTCTTTTATTAGATTTCAGAGAGGGAGAAGGAGATAGAAATATCAATGATGAGAGAGCATTTTAATAAAGGCATTTATTTGCCAAGTTATATAACACTATATTAAGACTGATATTAATACCTAAATGTTTTCAGGTGTGTGTTTTATAATCTATTAATTCATAAATTATTTTTATATTCACCATTATGAACATGCTATACAAATGCAAACAGATAAGAAAACCTACAATGCCTAAACTCTCATTCAAGAGAAACTGACACCATTTTAGCTTCAAACTCATTTATAATGTACACGGAATGCAATTTTTGGCATATTACCTAGCCCGTATATATTATGTTTTCATCTCAGCCTATTCTTTGGAGATACTTGTTGAAATGTCAATACAAAGGACTTTAGTAGGCTTTTTACCAAATTGTTTACTTTACACTCATGTCTGATACATGATCAGATTTTGAATAATACTCTAAACTTATTTTTCTTTTAAGACTTATATTTAATTTTTTTATTTGTGTGTTAGGTAGTTTGTTACATTGCAAAAAAAAAAGGGAAAAGACTCACTTTTACTCTCAACATATTTACTCTTGAAATTGCAACATTTATCAGCAACACATGCATATTTTTACTTATGTAGAACTCGTGGCCTTCACTGGGTAGAGATAATTTGTGTTCTGTATTACACACTGTTATAGAAATTGAACCACAGGCATATTAAGTGACATTTAAATAATGGCAGTGTTGCGACCATTCTTTAGGATTCCGAGTTAAAAGAGTATATTTTTCACTATCACAAAAGGCCACCTTCTTGTCATTTTTAAAACTACATATTCATTTTTTTGCTTGTTTTATTATGTTGTTTAAGGTAAGTGGCTATTCTAAGAAATGGGACTTAAAATGGATCATATGTGAAACATCTTTATCTGACACATTGTCCGAAGCATAAATTCAATGGGTTTAAACTTTTAATGTCTCTAGGCAAAAAAACACAAAAAACGCTAGGATGAATGACACACTTAAAATGAGAAAGTTTGTGCCATGTTAGCCACCGTGATTCTGGTGAGGTCATGAGGAAAAAATGGATGCCATGTTTAGCCGCAGGAAAATGAATGGGTCTCCTGACAACTTGAGATGCTTATACATTCCCCTTAAAATGTTGTGGTTAACTTCTCCAAAGAATGTGAAAGTTGATTTAAATAAGTTTCCAGAAACTGAACTGTTTATTCCAGCCTCTCCAAAAAGCTTTGATATGTAAATCAATTTGAAAACAAAGATATTTTTGTCTCTTACTGTTTTCAGCCTCTATGTGTGTTAAATGGCAGCCTTGGGATCATTTCCTTTGATCTAAGAAATAGGCCTAATGTAGATTTGGGGAAGGTCAGTTTAAAATGAAGAGATTTAATTCTATCCAACCAAAATGAAACACATTTGTACGATGCAGGGCATAAGAAATAAGATCTGGGATGAAACATAGGTTGGTTTCAATCCCTGACTGCTACTGTGGCCCAAATTAAGGACCTTTGGGGCCTTGGTTTCACTATCTGTGAAATGGGGATGAACTTATGACCCTCTGGGGTTTTGGGAGAATTAGAGGACATATATGTAAAACATCTAATCCATTTCAGACTTAGAGAAAGCACTCATACAATGATAGTCAACAAATTTGGTTACTTTTGCATTTCTGAACATTATTAGATGGCTCAGGCTAGTGCTTCCTACTGAGAATGCTTCCTGCTGAGAAGGACTTTACTAGTGTGTGTGTATGTGTACATATATGTGTGTGTGTGTATGTGTGTGTGTCACCACTGGGGACCTGCTCCCAGCTGCATCTGAGGCTCAGAGCAGTCCTCCTGTGTGTGTCTACCTGCTGGGGGCCTGCCCCCAGGCTTGGAGCAGGCACCCCCTCTATGTTGATCTCTCAGACTCTTGCCCTCCCCTGCATGTTGTTCTCTTTTTTGAGCTGTGACCAGGGCTGGGTGCTGCCTGCCTCCCAAGCTTGCCTACTGCCCATCTTCCTCCAGCCACCAGAA
>PVJC01010104.1:0-44419 GCA_004026665.1 Murina feae
ATTGCCTCTTTATTATGTAGGATATTTGCTTAATTACTTGTTCAGTTAGTCCATTTGTAGATGATTTCTTTGTTAAATTTGACCATTTTTATGATAGTTTACAGAACTAGCTGTCTAGAGCAGTACTGTCCAGTAGACTTTTCTGTGATAGAAACATTCTGTCTATGATGTCCGTTAGAGACACACCTTGTGACATGTTGTCAAGGCAATTGAGAAACTGAAGGTTTAATTCTACTTAATTATAAATGACTTAAATTTTTAAAAGTCACATGTTGCTAGTAGCTACTGTATTATATAGCACAAATATACCTACTTTTTGTTCATTTAGTTTTACAAGTTTATTTTCTAGGTAAATTCTGATTTCACCAACAGTGTGAGGTAAGACTCTGAAACCTATGGTAAAAAGAAAGAGGTAATTCTAAAAATTAATTTATTAGAGTTTAGAGATGTTTACTGAATTATGTAGATAAGATCACAAAACCCATTTTTATCAAATTATAAGTTCAATGAAGTAATTTTCAATTACAATAAAAGTATTTTTGTTTGATTTTTTTGCACCTATATGAAACTTTAGGTTGCTATATTGAACATATCACAGACCATTTCTCCTTATTTCCAAAGGCAGTTTTATTCTAAGGAGAAACTTATGACCTAATGCTTATGAACTAATGATCATTTTAAGGTTGGTCCATGTAAAGTTTTTGTTCATCTTTAAACAGCTGATTTAGAAGAAAGTTTTAATGAACATGAACTGGAGCCCTCATCACCTAAAAGTAAAAAGAAAAGTCGCAAAGGAAGGCCACGAAAAACTAATTTTAAAGGGCTATCAGAAGATACCAGGTCCACATCCTCCCATGGAACAGATGAAATGGAAAGTAGTTCCTATGTAAGTAGAAAAATGCTTTATTCTAACTTTTTGTTGCACTATGAATATTTCATTTAAACTGTGTTTTTAGGTAAAATTCCTCATTTGAAACATTAAGTAAGCTTGCGGTTACTAATAGCATTATTTTCATGAATTTTTTAACAAGTTTCTTTCTCTTTTACATTTGCAGAGAGATAGGTCTCCACACAGAAGCAGCCCTAGTGACACCAGGCCTAAATGTGGATTTTGTCATGTAGGGGAGGAAGAAAATGAAGCAAGAGGAAAGCTGCATATATTTAATGCCAAGAAGGCAGCTGCACATTATAAGTGTATGGTAAGCATAGTTTCTTTTATGTGCTTTTAAACCCAAGTTTTTTGAAAAGCATTTAGCTAGTAATCAAGTATGGCACTTTCCCCCCAGCATTAGTATTTTGTAATTATGGATAGTACTAGAGGCCTGGTGCACAACATTCGTGCCTTGGGGTTGGGGGGAATCCCTCAGCCTGACCCGTGCCCTCTCGCAGTTCAGGACTCCTCAGAGGAATGTCCGCCTGCCAGCTTAGGCCCACTCACTGCTGCACTGGCCAGCCAGAAGCTGGGCTCTTTGCTCCTTAGTGTGAGCCCCAGCTTCTGGCTGAGTGGCACTTTCCCTGTGGGAGCACACTGACCACCAGGGGGCAGCTCTTGTATTGAGTGTCTGCCCCCTGGTAATCAGTGCGTGTCATAGTGACTAGTTGTTCCACTGTTTGGTCAATTTGCATGTTAGGGTTTTATTATATAGGATATCCTATAGTCCCACATCTTCATAAATCAGATTTTAAAAAATATGTAGCCTCTATAATTTAGTAGGATTTAAATAAATTCTGATTATACTTACCATATTGTAGATAATCTATAATTAACTCAAAATTGCAAAACTTTCAGCTTTATAAACTTGTTATGAAAGATATATTCAGTCTCCACTATAACCAAGTAAATGCCTCTCTTATTATACCTCATATACTGTATTGTAGCTATTTATGAACCTCTCTTCCCTAATAGACTCTTAAATTCTTTGTGGATAAGAACTATATTTTATCATTGCATTCTTACTTATAGGTCTGAAATATAAATATACATAAATGGTTATTTAGATAGATTGTGTTGAATTACTCATCCCATTTATGATTAGGTTCTAAAATATATATTATTTATACCAGAAATTCTTAACTTTAGATGCATATTAGATTTACCTGAGGAGTTTTTTCCAAAATATGTATCTCTGGAGTAGATCCCAAACATATCTTATTTGGGGGAAAGAAATCCCCAGGTAATACTGATCTGCATCTATGGGTGAAATTTGCCAATTGAAACTATTTCTTAAAACTTTTTCTAAGTGTAACAGTTGAGATGACAGTGTGACACTGTTGAAATCTACATTGTTTAATAAAGTATTTGATCTTGGCTCCATAGTGGCAACATTAGTTTTATTTCATTCTTTTTATTTGGAGTTATATTTCAATCAGACATGGTAATATATTAAAAATATTTGAATCAGTAATTGATTATTAAGGAAAAGTCCTCTTAGGACATTGAAGTGATGTAATACATTCTTATTATGTTTAGTCTTTTTCTCAAAAGGATTCTGAATATTAAATGTTCTTGCATTTTTTCTTCTCTAGTTATTTTCTTCTGGCACAGTCCAGCTCACAACAACATCAAGAGCAGAATTTGGAGATTTTGATATTAAAACTGTTCTACAGGAGATTAAGCGAGGAAAGAGAATGGTCTGTGGTTTTATATTTATGCTATGCAACGTTTCTCTTCTGATGTTCTCCTTCAGATATAGAACACTTCTAAATTTATCCAGCCATCAAAAATTTTAATATAAAGTAATTAAAGCACAATATCTATTTGGCTTGCTTGTAATATGATAAAGGATACTGATGTTACTGAAACTTATTCCTTTTTCTATGTAACTTCATTACTTAAGAGAATGATAATGAGATTTATTTTTCAGGGTATTTGAGAGTCTTTTAATAAAAAATGATGCGAATGTAATGCTACTTATTAAGTTTAAAATGTTAATATTGTTTAAGTTTGCGTAAAGAAAAATTCCAAAACCCCAGTAGAGCATTGAGAACCTCTCCATGTTGTTATTCTTTTTTATAAAAGGAAGAGATTTTTTTTTCAGAGCCTTCTGTTTAAAGTTCACATACATAGTATGTTTCTTAAAATGTTTATCAAAACCTTAAAGTTTTCTTTAAAATGTGCCTGAGTCTCATGTTTTGAAGCATACTGAATTACTAATAAATAGCTTTAAGTAATATCGGCATCTTTATTCATCATTCCTTTACAGTTTATGAATATTATAAAATATCAATGGAATGCAAAATCTTTTCTTTAAGAAAGCAATTACCTCTAGAAATAACTTTAACTTTTGAAATATTTTTAATTGTGAAAATTTTCAAACATATCAAAATTAGAAAGATTAGTAACACACGTCTATCCATCACCTTGACTCATCAGTTATCAAGAATTTGCGGCACTCGTTTCATCTATGCCTTTTAATCTTGTTGCTTGAAGTATTTCAAAGCAGAGCTGAGACTTGATATCATTTCACCTCTACATATTTCAGTATGTATCTCTTAAAAGTTGGACATTTTCTTACCTAACCACAATGTCATTATTCTTTATAAATTAACAATGAGTCCTCAGTGTCATTTAATACCCAGTTTGTATTTGTATTTCCCCAGTTGTCTCAAAACTATCTTTTAAAAATTCATTTGTGTTAATCAGAACCCAAAGGAGGCTCATACATTACATGTGGTTTTTATATATTCCTTCAGTGATCCAGGGCACACCCTCTTCCCTGTCTTTGTTGTTTCTGGTTTGGTTTTGTTGTATGCCATTGACTTGTTGAAGAAAATTGTCTTGTAGACTATCCCACATGCTTTTCTTTGTCTGTTTGCTTTTTCATGATGCCATTTAACTTGTGCCTCTATTTGCTAGATTTTCTTTTAAAATAAAGTTATATGTAAATTCTTGATTAGATTCAGTTTCAGCATTTTAGGGGGTTAGAATACTTTATAGGTGGTACTATTATATCATCCATATTTTATCACATCAGACAACTCATAATGTCTGATCTTTGGATTCAGGCAGTGAGTCTGATCCCTCTGTTTTGAATTCCCCTTTAGTCTTTTATCTAGTGGTTTCAAACATTGATGAATAACCATTTGTTTGGGGAATTACACTTTTGAAGTTTAATTCACACTTTTGAAGGTGTGAAGCTGTTGATGTTCTCTCTTCCATTTAAATCCATTTCAGTTTATGTATACTTCCATTACAGTTTTAAAAATGAAACTTCTTTAAAACAGAATGTATAGACTAAAAAAGGGGGGATCATTTTGTCATATCATATAGAGCAATGTTGTTGTGTCATATAGCTAAAGTCCAAATAGGGATAATAATTCAGTTCTTTTGACCTACATATTTACCTCTGCACTGTTGAATGTTAGGGCAAGCAATAACCTAGCATTTCTCCAAGTGTGTTCCAAAGGAAATTAGCCCATCAAGATGTTCCCCCAGCCCTCCAAAAATAAAAGAGTATCTTTTATTAGTAAGCTTAGGAACTGTTTACTGTACCCTCCTTCCTGGAGAAAACATTGTGAGAAGTCCTTCCATGGAACAATCTGTTTAATATTTCTCAAGTTTCTTTGACTGTGACATCCATTTGTCATCAATCACCTTTTAATCTCTAACATTCTTGAGGCAAAGCTGATCTAGGCCAGATCGAGGTCTTGAAAATATTTCAGCTCGTTTAGTTTCCCTCTGCCCTTTTGCCTACTTGGTAGCAATACCTCTCTGTGGGAATTGCTTCCCTATCTTCTCATTCCATAATAGGAAAGGAACTGATCTCAGGGAAGAAAAGAAGCCGACTACTAAAATATAGAATACCATTCTTTTTGTGTTTGGCAGTATTAAGAAGTGTCTAATTTATGTCTATATGTCATATCTCTAACAGGGGATGACTTAATATTAGAAAGTCTATCAAAGTATGGTTGATATTGCTGCATTATTTGATATATTGCTATATAATAAGTTCAGTGCATTACTTTTTAATATAAAATTGGCTGTTTTCTTTGTAAGCTGGAATGTTTGGCTGAAATATGGCTAAAATAGAAAAAAATGAGATTGCATAGACTTTGAAATACTGCTTATGATTATTCTTTCTCTTCCGTTAAACAGAAATGTACACTTTGCAGTCAGCCCGGTGCTACTATTGGATGTGAAATAAAAGCCTGTGTTAAGACTTACCATTACCACTGTGGAGTACAAGACAAAGCTAAATACATTGAAAATATGTCACGAGGAATTTACAAGTAAGAGAACAATTGTCCATTTTTCATTGTCAGTAAGTAACTGCCCTTAAATAGATGGCATTAGTTTACTTAGTCACTATTTTTAGGTGGTATTTAGCAAAGTATAGAATACTGAGGACTCTGTATAAGAAATGAGTACTACAAATAGCATTTTCCTCTAACTACACATCCCTGAATTAGCATTCATTCAACTTGTATTTATTATGCTTACTATGTGCCAGGCATTGTACCAGAATTTGAACATATGATAGTGATCAAAACAGACATGGATTGTGCCTTCATGAAGCTTACAGTCTAGTGAAAGAGACATATTATTTCAATGGCCACATAGCTAAGTACACAATTACAAACTACATAAGTACTATAAAGGATACATTACCAAGCACTATGAGAACACATAACAAGGAGGACCTAACCTAGTCCATAGTGGGAGAGTGTTTAAGAATTTCCTTAAGGACATAGTGCTTGAACTGAGATATGAAGGGTGAAAATGAATGTGGGAGTGTTGGGAAAGTGTTGTAGGCAGAAGCAAGAGTACAAATGGGGAGGTGAGTTAGGAGGCTACTGCTGGGTCCAGGTGACAGTTTTGAGGAGCTTAGAATAAGATAGGGTTATGAAGCTACAGGTCAAAAGATGCTCATAGAAGAATGATAAAAGAATAAACTTCGGCAGTTTGAGATTATAAGCTACCCTCTTTTTTATGGGTTTTCCCTGTGCTGCATTGGGCTAGTGTTATCCATGTGCATCTATAATGGTTCTGTGTATTTAATTGAATGGAGAATAAGTTAGTTGGGATCCCTGAATTTTTTATTGGCTTGTGCAAATTATAAAGCACTTCCTTACTCTCACATTCTCATATGCAATGAACCAGTGACTCTGGGTTTACTCTTTTGTGTACAAAACAATTTACATAAACAGTCACCATGTCATTTGAGTTTCTGCATGCGGTGGTAATGCTGTATTATAAAATTTGCAAAACTTTCTTTAATAATAAAATCACAGATGATTTTCAAGTGAGTTTTATAAAGCCTTTAAGGAACAAATAATTCCAGTGTTATTTAAAGAGGTCCACCCAGCACAAAGCGAAAGATGGAAAACCTCTTGGTTTATTCTGTGAAATTTGCATAATTGTGGCACCAACATTGAGAAAAGTAACATTTAAAATAAAATAGAAACAATAGACCATTTTATAAAAATATATACCAAAATCCTAAATAAAATATTATAAAATCAAGTGCTGTATTCTAACAATTAGGCAGTATATTAATGTGGTCCATTATAATTAATAAAGAAAAATCCTATCATCTCCTGGTAGATAGTGAAAGAACATTTAATACCATTTAATATCCGTGAATTTTAAACTTAACAAGAGTGCTCTTGATAAGCTAGCAGTCTTAATAGAATGTTTATGAGAAAACAACAGCAAATAGCTTATTTGGTGTTAAAAGGACAATAGTCCTTATTCATGGCTGAGCCTCAGAATCACCTGGGGGTTGATAGGGCCCTCTTTAGAAATGTTCTTTGCCTGGACTCCACCCTCAGAGATTTAAATTCAGTAGGCAGAGACCCAAACTATGCATTTTTGTGACTCCCCAGATGCTTCTCATGTTCATTTCTAATTGAGAACCACTATACTAACATACTTTCTTCCAAATCAGGAGCAAGACAAGGTGCCAGCTACCAGCATTGTTCTTAGTGTTCTTCTGGAGACTTAAGCCAGTGTAACAAGAATAGGAAGAAAAATGTATAATAAATATTGTGAAGGGAAAAAGCTGTTGGTGTTTTTGATACCATTGTCTACCAAGAAAATCCAAAGGAATCAACTCTGAATTTATTAAACTTAATTGCTCAGTAAGGTTAATGCATATGAGGTGAATTTTTAAAAACAATAGTAATAATAACTATTTAGCAATGTAAAATAAATAGCCATGGGTTGGTTATAAGTGTGTGAAAAACTATTCAAACTTAGTAATTTAAGGAAATACAAATTAAAATAAGATCTTAGCAATTTTTGCCTATCAGATGGGCAAAGATTAGTAGGATTCATATTAGCTAATGTTATCTAGGTTGTAGGGACACAGCATTCTCAAGGGATATTCAGGTAGAATGTAAATTGGTACAACTTTTTAGGAGAGCAGTTTATCATTGGAGAAAAACCTAGAAATAATACATTTGCTGCTCGTCTATTTGTAGGGATTTATCTTAGGGAAGTGAGCAGAAATATAGTACAAAGATATATGTGCAAGAGTGTTACTGTACTATTGTTAACTAGGGGCCTGGTACACAAAAATTTGTGCACTCGGGAGGTCCCTCAGCCCAGCCTGTGCCCTCTCACAATCTGGGACCGCTCTGGGGATGTCCACCTGCTGGCATGCCTGGTCAGCCTGGGTGAGGGGCTGATGGCTGTTTTCAGGCTGGCCAAGCCCCCCAGTGTGGACCCTCACCCCATTGGGGTGTGGCCAGCCTGGGTGACGGGCTGAAGGGCATTTTCCGGCTGCCCACAGCCCCTTCAGGTTTTGGGTTCCTACTGGGGTACCTGGCCAGCCTGGATGAGTGGCTTATGGCTGTTTTCAGGCTGGCAAAGCCCCCCAGTGGGGTCCCTCACCCCATTGGGGTGTGGCCAGCCTGGGTACAGGCTTGAGGGCCGTTTTCAGGCTTTCAGGCTGCCCACAGTCCCTTCAGGTTTTGGGTCCCTACTGGGGTACCTGGCCAGCCTGGGTGAGGGGCTGATGGCTGTTTGCAGGCTGGCCAAGCCCCCCAGTGGGATCCTTCACCCCATTGGGGTGTGCCCAGCCTGGGTGACTGACTGAGGGCTCTTTTCAGGCTTTCAGGCTGCCCACAGCTCCCATTGACCCAATGTCCCAGCAAGGCTTTCAAAGAATCCTCCTTACAGACTTTCAAAACCAAGTCCCATGCTTCCCCACATATAGTGATTGTTTTAATCCTATTTTATTATCTTTATTATATTTTTAAACTATTTAAATATGTATTTTTTAAATGTCAGTGTCCCACCATAAAAAAGTAAGTTCTGTGACAGCAGTGATCTTGTTTGACCAATTGACAACTGTGGCCTTGATGTCTAGATTGGTGAAGGACATGTAGTGGGCCCATGGGAAATAGTACTTGAGTGAAAAATAATCCCATAAAAAGATTAAAATTTGTTCTAATAACAAAGGGCTTATCCTTTTAGATAAAACTCTATTATAAAAAGTTTCTAAAGTATACAAAAATAGAATCCTACATCAACTCCCTATCTCAGGAGTACTAAGTTATTTAATACTAGAGGCCCAGTGCACAAAAATTTGTACACTATGGGGGGTCCCTCAGCCCGGCCTGTGCCCTATCGCAGTCTGGGACCCTTCAGGGGCTCAGGCCTAAGCTGGCAGTCAGACATCCATCTGGCAGCCCAGGAGCCATCGGGGGATGTCCACTTCCCAGTAGGGAGCAGGCCTAAGCTGCAGTCAGATATCCTTAGTGTTACTGAGGAGACAAGAGAGGCTCTCACCACCACCGCTGTACTGGCAGCCATCAGCCTGGCTTGTGGCTGAGCAGAGCTCTCCCTGTGGGAGTGCACTGACCACCAGAGGCAGCTCCTGTATTGAGCGTCTGCCCCCTGGTGGTCAGTGTGTGTCATAGTGACCAGTCATTCTGCTGTTAGGGTCAATTTGCATATTACCCTTTTATTATATAGGATAGAGGCCTAGTGCATGGGTGAGGGCCGGCTGGTTTTCCCTGAAGGGTATCCCGGATCAGGGTGGGGGTCCCACTGGGATGCCTGGCCAGCCTGGGTGAGGGGCTGATGGCTGTTTGCAGGCTGGCCACCAACCTTCAGGGTGGGGGTCTCCCCTAGGGTGCCTAGCCAGCCTGGGTGAGGGGCTGATGGCAGTTTGCAGGCTTCCCACCCCCCTCCAGGGTGAGGGTTCCTGCTGGGGTGCCTGGCCCGCTTGGGTGAGGGGCTGATGGCTGTTTGCATGCTGGCCACAGCCCCTTCAGGGTGGGGGGTCCTGCTGGGGTGCCTGGCCAGCCTGGGTGATGAGCTAATGGCTGTTTTCAGGCTGACCAAGCCCTCCAACAGGGACCCTCACCCCATGAGGGTGGGGCCATTTGGGTGAGGGGCTGATGGCTGTTTGCAGGCTGGGCACAGCCACCAGAGAGGCTTGCTGGAAGCAGGTATCTGGGATTTATTTATCTTCTGTAATTGAAACTTAGTTGCCTTGAGTGGAGGCCACAGCTGGCCTAGACAGGTGGGAAGTTTAGCTTCCTCCATAGCCAGGGCAAGCAAGCCTCCTGTTTGCTCTAGATCCGTGGCTGCTGGTCGCCACCTTGGCTCTTTAATTTGCATATAGCCGTTCTGATTGGCTGGTGGGCGTGGCTTGGCTGGTGGCGTGGCTTAGGTGTAGCAGAGTGATGCCTAATTTGCATATTACTCTTTTATTAGATTAGGTGATTTAATATACCCAGATTAAAGCATATTACCACTGGTGGTCCGTGATGTCCAAAAGGTTAGTGACCACTAATCTGGGGTATATTAAAGCAGAATCCCAGATTTCATCATTTTATCCCTACATACTTCAGTATGCATCCCTTTAAAACATGGGTGTTCCTTACTTATTAACTATGCCATTGTCATACTTTTTAAAATAAGTTGTTCGTATCATCTCATATTCAGATCACATTTCTCCAATTCTCTTAAAAGTATCTTTTTAGATTTGGTTTCCTCAAATCTCAATACATTCATTGCATTTGATCAATGTGTCTCTTAAGTCTCTCTTAATTTAGAGAAATCTCTGCTTCATGTCAACTTTTGTCCCTACTTGTTGAAGAACCTCAATAAGTTGTCCTCTAAAAGTCTTACATTCTAGATTTTTCTATTTGCTTTTTTTAAAAAAATATTTTTTATAGATTTCAGACAGGAAGGGAGAGAGAGAGAAAAACATCAGTGAAGAAGGAATATCATTGATTGGCTGCCTCCTGCACACCCCACACTGGGGATCAAACCCGGGTATGTTCCCTGACCTAAAATCAACCTGTGACCTCCTAGTTCATAGGTCAATGCTCAGCTATTGTGCCATGGCCAGTTGGGCTCTATTTGCTTTTTTAATGAGGCCATTACCTCATTTCTCTACCCCTCCACATTTCCCATAAACTGTAAGTTGGTACAGAGGTTTAATTATATTCAGGTTATGTTTTGGGGAAGATAATTCATAGCTTCAGTATGTAGGAATCTCACTCTTGATATTTGAACTCATGATTCCCAATGTGCAGTGTTTGAAGAGTACAAATTCTCCATAGTTCTTTGGAAAATTTTTCAGAATAAAAGAGTAATGAACAAAACTAGGTCAGAAGTCAATTGTTATTGTTGTTCCCCCACAACCCCAGGCCTATCTTTTATTCTACGTACATGTTAGAAACTTCTCATATGTTAAACTCAGTTCTAGATCATCTGTGACTGATGAATTCCAATATGATCATCTTTTAGCCGTTGCTGACCACAAGAGGGCATCCACTGAACATTTTTAAAGAACTATTCTACTCATTTTGTGTACAGTCATGCACCATCTAAGGACATTAATATGTTCTGAGAAACGGACGGCTAGGCAATTTCATCTTGTCCAAAAATCATAGACTGCACTTATACAAACCTAGTATAGTCTACTACACACCTGGGTTATATGGTATGGCCTATTGCTCCTAGGCTACAAGCCTGTACAGCATGTTACTCTACAAAACAACACAAGAGAAAATGATGCAATCAAGAGACACTGTAAACATGAGATGTACGAGCTGTTGCCTGCGTAATACAACATACTGTTTTACAGCAAACTTTCTTTTAATTAGTGGAAAGAGTATAGTCTAAATTAACAATAAAAAGTATAGTATAGTAAATACAAAAGCCAGAATAGTCCTTTATTATTATCAATTGTTAAGTACTGTAAATAATTATGTGCTATATTTTTATACAACTGGCAGCATAGGAAGTTTGTTTACACCGGTATCACCACAAATGTGAAGAATGTGTTGCATTATGTTATGGTGGCAATGATGTCACTAGGCGATAGGAATTTTTCAGCTACATTATAATCTTATGGTAGCACCTTCTTATATGTGGTCTGTCATAGACCTAAACGTTGTTATGCAGCACATGATTGTAATTTACCTAAAACTGAGCTCAGATCAGCCCATTCTTTGATTATAGTAGGGTTGATTAGCTATAAAAAATATCTTGGTACATATTCATTAAAGTGGCCTAAACTCTGGTCCAAAATCGCCTGCATTGCTATTTTCATTAAAAAAAACACACAAAGAATTTCAATTATTCTGTGTCTTCTGAGTCCAAATAAAAGATTGTTGGAGCTACGCTACATGATGTCAAAGTATCACTCCAGAGATCATTTACTAATTTTAAAGGGGAAAACCTATCTTTACAATGGATCACTCTGGCTGTCACCACCACCTTAACCAAATGATAACAGCATCACTAAAATGGAACGTTCTGAAATTACATGCCTGCTGAAGTATGCAGGATTGCATAGAAAAAGGTGAACTTAAAGCTAACCAAGCCCTTGGGCTTTATTTCCAGTTTATAGGAAATATGGTGTGAGGGAAAACCAAATAACAGTACAATCATTAGACAAATCCAGAATGTGGTATAGCTGACAAGGTATCTAATCTAACTCTTCTCAAAAGAGTATCATGGGGGAAATTTTTTGGAGGAACCAGTCTAGATTAAAAGAGACATGGCCAAATGCAGTTCCTGGAAAACTGTCTGGTAATTCATAAAGTTATTCTAAAGAAGACCAGGATACTAATAATGAAAAGCCATTTGAAGAGTTTGAATAAAATTGTCACATGAAATCTTGAACAGAAAGCTATATATATAAAATCCAAGCGACCCAAATGACCAGTCACTATCATGTGCACTGCAGTGGCCAACCAGCCCAATGGGAGCCCCAATTGCCTCCCCTCCACCAACCTCCCACAGCCCCTCATCCTGGCCAGCCAACTACCCATGGCCCCTCCCCTCTGGCCAGCCCCCCCACCCCGATCAGGGATGGGTTGGCTGGCCAATTGCCCGCAGACCCTCCCCCTGGCCGGCCCTAATCGGCTTCCATCAAGGCTGCCCAGACCCCACCCATGCACGAATTCATGCTCCATGCCTCTAGTTATAAATAATTTCCTGGAATGTGCTTTTAAGTAATGAATATGAAACCTTACAAAATTTGAGTGTTCATCTCTATGCCTTCAAATTGATATTTTCAAGTTGGCCAAAACTTTGTTTTTATTTCTTTAGCCTTAAAACTCTTTTAAAATTTTATTTTTAATTACAGTTGACATGCAATATTATTTTATATCAAAACTTTGATTTTAATTTCATTGGGAAAAAATGAGAAATTGTTTTATATTTGGGTATATTTGATAATTTTTATCCTAAACCAAAGGTTTTATTTCAAATGAACTTTTAATATCTCATTAATAGAGTACTTTCCTATCTTTTAGATAGAAATGAACCTGTATGTAACTAATTGTAAGGTGTTTTTAAGGGTGAATGAGGAAACTCATATTTTAAATGGGCGCCAACCTCATCCAATAATGACAAATATATCATCATGAACAGAAGCAAAACAATTTGAGTTTTTTTATCTTTCATCATTGTAGACTATATTGTAAAAATCATAGTGGAAATGATGAAAGAGATGAAGAAGATGAAGAACGAGAGAGTAAAAGCCGGGGAAGATTAGAAATTGATCAGCAACGACTAACTCAGCAGCAACTGAATGGAAACTAGGTATGAAAGTTAATTATATTGGATCTGTTGTCAGAATACAATACACATTGATAAAAACATGTTGAAGTAATGGTGTGTGGTATGATTTTTTTTAATGCTATTATGTTTAGTTGAGCATGTCACTAGAATGCTGAGGATTGTGTGAGCTTGCATAGTTTTTTAAACTAGCAGATTTTGTAACAGTAAAAACAAGCTATCTACTTTATCAATAAATGTAATTGTAATGTCAAGTCAGTAAAATATCCTCCCTCCTCAATAACATTATATTTATTGTGTTCCCCTCAAGCATCATATTTTACATTTTTTTATCATCTTTTAAACAGGTTCATGGGACAGAGTTAGAAAACTGGGAATGAATAAGACATCCATAACTACTATTCTCTTTTCACTGTTTTCTAAAATCAAAAAGGGTTTGTAACTTTTTACTGCCCAACTCTTAGATCTTTCATTGAACTGCCTAAAAACGTCCTGTTTGTTTTATGACCTTCCTCACTAGATGGCAGAGTTTGACATGTTGATATTACATAGCTGTAGTTTGCAGTTTCTGGGAAGCAATTGAAACACTATTAACCCTGTGTATAGTGTCAACAGTTAAAGCAGATATTGCAATGAAGTAAGCTATATTTCTGTACTGAACAAAGTTCTGTTTAGAGTGTCTGAGTTTGTTTAGTGGGTTCATACTCAAGGGAAAGCATAAGCAAATTTCACTTTACAGTGCAAACACACCTCTGGTCGCAACACATGGGAATTTGTGAATTTTTTTTCACACTCAAGTAATGAAGGCTAGAAATGAAGAGAACTTTCTTTTTCTCTTGGCTTTGACAGCAACTGCTAAATATTTCTTCCAAGAAGTGTGCTAAAGCATTTCATTTGGTTCCTGTAAAGTTGTTCTCACTGACCAGCATGGACTCGAGCAACTGGTGATTATAAGCTATGAGCTCCAGTGCTTATGCCAAAATCCTCTTGACAGTAAACCTCTTCTTTTTTCATGTTATACAAAGAGCTTCTAGCAAAATTATTGGATCCTTTCAAGTTTAAACTAACATTTGGCAACAGCAAATTAAACCTCTTTAAGATTTAAAGGGTTACCACTCACTAAGGACTTTAGCCACCATGTCTGAAACCCGTTCCTCTCAAGTGCCGTGTTGTGTGGAACACTTCATATATTGGCCCAAAGTATGTAAGGCGGTCATGTGCTCTAAGAGTAAAAAACAGTCTTTGCATAAAGCAGTATTTATTTTTAATTTTGTGACCACTATGTTAGAAACTTTATTTAATATTTTGTTAATGTTTTCATTCAGTGCTTTGCTAATCTATTAAATTGGCTTTTGTGCCCTACTTTTCCTCTAGTAGGGCTCGGCGTTGTTTTATGGATCATCAGGATTGTTTTCTCAAAGCCTAAGAATCCAGCCTTTTAGAAAGGATTTTCACACTGGCATTTCTAGCTAGTGATACTTTCTTCCATTTGTCTTCTGAAGCACATTTATATATTTCTTTATGGCAAAACCAAAAACTTTAGTTGTGATCTGCCTAATGTTACCATAACACCTCATTATCAAGGGTAGGGATTTCTGAATGATTAGTTAACCTACCACATTAAAGCAAATTAGCAAACAAGAAAGAATCATGTTAACATGACTGTGCATCAAGATATTTTGTATCTTATGGGAAAACATTTTTAAGATAATAGGTGGAAAATTACACTGTGCTTAATGACTGATTTTTTTTAACTGCTAGTCCCTAAAAGACACATTTGTCAAGTGTGTATTCACACATTTACTTAAATCAAGGGACTCAATGATTGCTTTATTTTAACCATTTTTTATTATTTTTGAGAAGGAAACTAGCTTTAGTAGTGGGTTGCTCTCCCTGTATGTTTTGCTCTTCCTGCTCTAAATATGCCATTGGATTTTTTTGTGTGTATGTGATGAATTTACAAAATTCACCATGACTTGAAGTGCAACGACAGATCAAGATGTTTGTTTACCAAGCTATGTGACTTTTCCCAAAGGATCTGTACTTTATTTCCTTACAGCAGCTTGAAACTCATTATTTTAAATCTTTGAATCACTGTGTCTAGATCCTTTTTACATTGTACGCCATCGATTTACCCATGAAACAATAAGAGCACCTTCATTTTTGGACAACTACTGTAATGATGTTTTTAGGAAAAATGGAAGGTGCCAGGGGTAATAATGGCCAGTCAATAATCATGTAATGAACTTCAAATACTATAGCTGTTAGTTGATGGATTTGTTATGTAATCCAGTGTATGATTTTGTATGAGTTTGTTCAACCCTTTCTCTGCCACTAGCAACCAGAATAGCACTTTACCTTTTGGTTGGCTAGGTAAGTGGCTGGCTACCTATTTTTCTCACTGTGGTGTGATTGGCTAAATAGTCTTTCATTAAAAGTTGAAATGTAAATTGAAGTCACATGAAAAAATCAACTTTGATTGTAAACCTCCGATATTTTTATTTTCTATCCATATTTGCCACATGCTGAGTAAAAGTGCCTTACAATGTAAAAATTGTACAGTACTTATGTTCCCAAGTAGCATCATCATCATCTGGGTAGTACATTGTGGTATGAATATTTAGAAAAATGGACCTCAGCAGTGTATTTACTGTTCATCTCTTAAGTCCTTAACTGTAGTTTTAATAAGCATGACATTATTTGATAAGTATATGACATTTACATCATTTCAAAAAATACTGCCATGACTGTGTTTTACGCATATTTTAGCTTGAAATTTTAAAGCAATTTTTCTTTTTTCCTTTTTTTCCTATTTTTTGTTTTGTTTTTGTTATTGATATTAAACAGTGTAATCTTTGCAAGCGTATATTGAAGATTATTCTGGAGCATTTATTGCCTTACCAGAAATGTTAGTAAGAAATGTTCTTTAGAGTAGAAAGATAGACTTGAGTTTCTATACTTTAATAAGAACTCTTTGTTCCTGGGTGAGGGGGGGGGAGTGAATTTTACTTTCATCTCAATTTATTAAAAACCCACAATTGATACATTTTATTTCAAAAGTCAGCAATTTTAGAATTTCAGATAGTACTTGCTCAGGAGTACATGCTACTCAAGATGTTAAGAGAATAACAAGCTATATAGATCTACTGTTGAATCAGAATCTATGTACTTGAACAAATGTGTGAATCTTAAATATCTCAAAGCAAAACAAAAGTGTTCTTCCAGAATGTTGCTTTTCTTAAAAAGCACTCAAGTTAGACCAAGGCATACAGTTTTGTTCTAACAGACATTTAGGTTAATTGTAAAGATAAGGAATGCATTAGGGGTCAAAATCAAACATTCCTCTCTTGTTATGTATATTTTGTTCCTGTTATATTGGATTTATTTTCAAAATTGTAGTTTGTAGCACTAGCTTCCTTTTATTGGTATTGCATATACTATTCATTCAATAAATGAGTTATGACTTTCATGTTTGTATGTATGTCTTTTTTCTGAAAGGGTATAATGAAGCTTATTTGTAACAGCAATAGTATTGTGTTCCTTTTAGTCTTGCTTTATTGAATTTGAGTTTAGTTCAAAGTTTCACAACATAAAAGGTTTTATCATGGAGAGACAGCAATCTTTCAAGTGTAAGAGAACTGCATTACATCTTAGTTATCTTATTATTATATAATTCAGAAACTAGTACCTATGGCCTAAATCACATCTTCTACAACTTAGATAAAAGGTGATTTTGAAAATAACCCAAAATTCCTAATATGGTTAATCAGATTGGTAATAAGGGTACAGGATTAATATCTTTGTCATGAAGGGATTTCACTTTATAGATTTAAATTTACTCCCTCTACCATGGACAGCTTGCTTCTAGAACAGTGCTCATATATTGAGGTAATCATATTCAGGCAGAAATCAAAGTTGTAATTAGTGGAATATGTTCATTCCATACACACAATCCCCAACCTGCCTTACTACTCAAGGGGGGGGGGAGTGGATATCAAGCAGTAGGTTCTGATTAATGATGGAACTATTTGATGGTATGCTTTTCTGAAAATGTTACCTAATAGTGCTTTGCGCACGTGTGTGTGTGTGTGTAAAATCCATTATTTAGTTTCATTTTAATTACCACTATAAAATTATGGAGAAGGGATATATGTGGTTTTCTTTAGCTAATTGAAACTATTGACAACTGGGTTGTATTTGTTTGGTGTTTTGCTTTGTTTTGGTTTTCAGCTGCAGTCATCAGCAATTACTGAGGACATTCCAAAGCATAAATCTGGCAGAATTTCCTAAGAGAATTCTACAGCCAGCAAATGGCCAGTTCATCTTTGTAAGAGAAAACCCCAATCCATATTTTTTTTTTCAAATTTTTGTTTTTATTTTATTTTTTGTATTTTTTAACATAATTTCAGAGAGGAAGGGAAATGGAGAGAGAGATAGAAACATCAGTGATGAGGCAGAATCATTGATCGGCTGCCTCCTGTACACCCCACACAGGGAATCGGGCCCATATCCTAGGCATGTGCCCTGACCAGGAATCAAATGGTGACTTCCAGGTTCATAGGTCAACACTCAATCACAACCATACTGGCTGGGACATCTTTTTTTTTTAATATATTTGTTTTACTGATTTTTAGAGAGAGAGAAGAAGGGGAGGGGGAGAAACATCGATGAGCAAGACATCTGTTGGCTGCCTCCTGCATGCCCTCTACTGACTATCCACCCCCCAACCCAGACATGTGCCCTAACTGGGAATTGAACCAGTGACCTCTCAGTACATGAGTCAAAGCTCAACCAATTGAGCCACCTGGCCAGGGCCAATCCATCTTATATATATTAGAGTCTTATGGAGACACAGTGGTGCTTTATTTATCAACCCGTGTTACATAATTTTGCCTTATTATGATAATGACATAACTATATTAAGGACATAAGGAAAAAGTTTATTCTTGACTTTTTTTCAGAAGATGAAAACTATAAAATACCACACTGTAGAAGACATGTTCTGTATATGGTTAGTGTACTGAAGTCAAGTCAGTCATTCAGATCTGGGTCCTTGTCAAAAGATAAGACATCCATAGACATTCAGATTATACCTTTGGCTATACTTACCTCTTTGGCTATAAATGTGTTTTTATATTGGAAGTGGGGGCAGTGGCAGGGAGACAGAGAAGATGCAGCTGGATAAAATGGGACCTGATGGAGTAGATATTCAAGAGCGTGTTAGGAACATGGCAATAGAAATAAATGTAATTTAATATGGACCCTGGATTTTGAGCTGTTGAATTTTTATAAAGGGATTTGTACAAAAGGGTAAGGTTTTTCTGTTTATAAGTATTTTTTAAATCAGAGCTATTTATAGATTTTTTTTATAAAATTCACATCCTAGCCCTCGCTGGTTTGGTTTAATGGATAGAGTGTCAGCCTGTGGATTGAAGAATCATGGATTCATTTCTGGTCAAGGACATATGCCTGGGTTGCAGGCTCAATCCCTCATAGGGGGCATGCAAGAGGTGGCCGATCAATGATTTTCTCTCATCATTGATGTTTCTATCTTTCTCTCTCTCCCTTCCTCTCTGAAATCAATAACGATATTTTTTTTAAAAATTCACATCGTGTATAATAAAAACCTAATGTGCTAAGTGTCTGGTCATCCGTTCAACCAATCAAAGTGTAATATGTTAATGATATGCTAAGGCCACTCAACCACTCACTATGACATGCACTGACCACCAGGGGGCAGACGCTCCGACTAGTAGGTTAGCTTGCTTCTGGGGTCCGGCTGAGCATGATGGGCTGGACATGGCCTGGAGCCCTCCCATGGTCCCTCCCCAGCTGGCACACCTCCTGCATCCTTCCCCAGCCCTGATCGTGCACTGGTGGGGTCCCTTGGCCTGGCCTGCACCCTCTCACAATTCGGGACCCCTCAGGGGATGTTGGATATCCAGTTTGAGACCAATCCCGCAATCCAGGCTGAAGCGACCCCACTGGTGCACAAATTCATGCACCGGGCCTCTAGTATAGTCATAAAAAGAAATGAAATACTGATGCCTGCTACAAAATGGATGAACCTTGGGAACATTATACTAAGAAGCCAGGCACAAAGGGTCTCATATTATATGATTCCATTTATATGAAATGTCCAGAATAGGCACATCCATAATGACAGCATGCAGATTAGTAGTTTCCAGAGGCTGCGGAGGAAGGAATGTGAAATGGCTGTTAACAGGCACAGGGTTTCTTTTTGAGGTGATGAAAACGTCTTAAATTAGATAGTGGTGATGGTTATACAACTTTGTGAGTATACTAAAACCCACAAATCATACACTTTAAAGGGTGAATTTTACTTCAATTTTTAAAAAGTAATAAGTGTTCATTGTATAAAATTATAATATACAATGTTATATAAAGCAAAACATGAAAATTTCCCTTTTCTACAAGCCTACTCCTCAGTATAAAATGTGTACCAATTTATAAGGGCATCTATATGGAGGATGAGGGTTGGTTGGAGGTGGGCAAAGGATGGGGCCGGGGGGAAATGGGAACATGTGTAATAACGTCAACAAAAATAAAGTAAAAAAGAATCTATAGAGATTAGGTTTCCCTGCTTCCCCACTCCAAAGGAGTGCTTTTGAATGAAGAGATATGGTACCCTTAAGAAAAAATCTTACACATTTTTAGTAAATTTGATGAGGTTTTGATTTTGATACAAAGGCCATATAGGATTTATCTCAAAGTGGAATATTAATTATTTTTGAGAAACTGGACATTATATTTCATCTGTGAAAAGGTAAAATTAAAAGGTTTTGTTCTGTATGTATTTTTTTAAAAGATGTTTGAATTCAGAAAGGGAGGGGGAGAGTGAGAAACATTTATGTGAGCTAATTGGCTGCCTCCTGCACGTGCCCTACCAGGAACTGAGCCAGCAACTTGGGCATGTGCTCTGACCATGAAAGGAACCGGCAACCTTTTAGTGCAGGTTCCAGCCTTAGAGCACAAGAAGCAACCAGTGAATGCATAAATAAATTGTTGGCAAAGTGACACTAATATTCAATTACACTGGACAATCAACATAAAAGTTTCTAAATAAAGAATAAATTGCTCGGCTGGGTGTGGCTCAGTGGTTGAGTATTGACCTATGAACAAGGAGATCATGGTTTGATTCCTGGTCAGGGCACATGCCCAGGTTGCTCAATCCCCAGTAGGGAGCATGCAGGAGGCAGCCAATCAATGATTCTCATCATTGATGTTTCCATCTCTCCTTTTCTCTTCCTCTCTGAAATCAATAAAAAAATTTTTTTAAAGAATAAATTGAATGCAGTCAAGGGTGAATTGATGCCCATGAAAATTAGTTTTTTTCTAGTTCTCAGAATCACATTTGATGCTAATTAGGTGTTTATAACATTAGCCAACTATTTTATTTTTCAAAAAATTTGTCAGATGTATAACATTACAAAAATAATCTTTAAAGTTGTACCGGTAATTCAACCTTTAATCATGTTTTCTTTCACTCTTTTTTCATATATTTCTGAAATAATTATGTCTTTAAGGAGGGACAACAAAACAGGATGACTACAATAGGGTTCTTTTTGTAATTTCAAACTGTAGGGGTCCTGGAGACTGCTGGTATTTTCATTTCAGTGGTTAGCCAGACCATTTAACACAGGCTTATTTTCAAATAGTCCTGAGACTGAAGCCCAATAGGCTTATGTTCTATATTTAGTATTGATTTAGTATTACCAGAAAGCAATAATTCTCTGGGCCTTGGTCTCATGTTCTCAGATAGAGAGCAAACACAAAAGATCAGGATTTTCTTGAAAGTTTGCAGATCAGAGAGCTGGAATTTTGGCCTTATCTTCAAATACAACTGTCTTTCTGGACCTCCCTTAGAAGAGTTGTTCTTAAGCATTTCAGCCTATCCCATGCGCCCAAACAGCTTAGGGAAGCTATCCAGCATGCTGGGGATGGAGGCTGAGGGCAGGGAGAGGGTTTAAGGAAAACATGCTGCTTAGGAAAAAGGCTTAGCAGATAATCTTTCCCTTGGGAAAAGGCAGGGTAGGGGAGAGAAGATTTAGGCAGCCTTTATAGCATTTAGTAATTGGAGTCACTCCATTCCATGAAACTTGGAAATGCAGCCAACTGTTTGTAGGCCATTTCCTAAAAAGATTGACAAAAAGCTTGAAACAGTCATATATTTCTTTTTTTCCTTTCATGCCTCCCCCCTCCCCGAAATTCTGTTACCTTATTTTCCCTTATCTGTACCACTCTTTCAAGACCACTCCTTTCCTGACTCTTCTCCTTACCCTGATGGAAACATTCCATAGTGTTCTGGTCTTTGCCATCTTGTATTTTTCTCACTTGTTACCATGATCTGCCACAGCTGTCACATGTGTCCTACTGAGAGCCCCAAACCATATCCGCACGCTCCTCTACCCACTGAAGCTCCATGCTGAGTCTCCTAGACATTTTTATCCAAACTTCTGGCTATTCAAGCATGTGTCTCAAACTAAATTGTCCTGACCTTAGTTTTATCCTGAATTTTGTCTATTTGTTAATGACACTATCAGTCAGTAGTGCTACAATTGGTCTGCTTTGATATCTGCATTTCCTTTCCGAGTTCCTCAGAATCTATTGTCTTTTGGATCTATTCTCTCTATTGTTACTACTGATAAGCTAGTTTGGATTCTACTGTTTGTTTGGTTTTCTTTTTAACTTTTTGCCCAGATTCCTAACTTCTTCCACTCTGTACCCATATGTATCAGACTCTTTGTTCTTTCATTTTATTTATTGGGCAGTTCTTGGCATCATTTTCTTTTTTAAACTATATTTTTATTGATTTTAGTGAGAGAGGGAGAAGGAGAGAGGCATCAGTGTGAGAGAGAAAAATAGATCTCAGCACCCTGACCAGGGGTCGAGGCTGCAACCTGGTAATGTGCCCTGACCAGGAATAGAACCAGCCACCCTTCAGTACATGGGATAACGCTCAATCAACTGAACCACACCAGCCAGGACTTGGACTCTCTTTCTTAACTATTCAGTTTGGATAAGATGGTTAATCACCTACATTACCTCTTGACACAACTGGCCTCAACTTCCCACTTCCCACTTCTCTTAATTCTTCCACCCTCTTACCTCCCCTGTGCCCAGGGTACACCCATACTTACATCTGGGGAAGATGACCTGCTAACGGAAACCACAACAGTGCAGACTGATGCTACCACACACATTGCTGTTTAGTCTCAAGTTCTCCACATCAATCTTTAATCCTTTTTTACTTGTCCTTCCCAATATACTGAGAAACTATTGAAACATAAGCATATGGGGCAGGGGCGAAGTGGAGAGGGTCAATGGCCAGGGTGGGGAGGCAAAGGGGACACCTGTAATACTTTCAACAATAAAGATAAATTTAAAAATAAAAATAAATAGAAAAAATATGTAAACATATGGATTCTAGATTTTGGTGGCCTTGGTTCCGATTCCATGTAACCTTGACTAAGTTACTGAATCTTTCCAGTTTCATTATCTCATCTTTAAAATGCAGGTTAAAGTAGTACTCCACACATGGACTTTTTCTTTCCCATTTCAAACAAATTTATTTCCTTGCTTCATGAAAAAGAGGACTCTAACAGTGTCTCCATTCAGTTATAATTAACACACATAGACTTTTAAGGATTGAAAGAGGAAATACAGGCTTATCCCCTGATACACTGTACCTTGTTCCTGTGTTCTCTAATTATTCTGTTTCATAATTTTCTTAAAAGTCAAATCACTTCTATCTATACTGCTCTACTTCACTCAACTACACTAAAAGCCCTACAGCAATGATCACCAGTGATTATTGCTAAAGCCAATGGTTCCTTCTCAGTTCTTACTTGATTTTAGACTCTAAGGTCCCCAACAGTCCAGTACCATCACGTGGTCCTCTGCTAATCTGCTTTTGCAAATGACCCAAGAATATAAGAAACACATCAGATGACAGGATCAAGATTGAAAAGACCTTCAATCGGCTGGGACCCTACACAAACATTCTAATTAACCCTGCCCTACTAGAAAAGACTTAATAGTAATCCATGCAAAATCTGATCTCTCCTTGGCAAAGAAAAGACCCTCAGATATTAGGGGGGCTGAACTGTAGGCACCAGGGAGATAAAAGGGTGAAGGAAAAGGGGAGAAGTAGGAAGTTGAGGCCAGTGGTATCAGGAGGTAATAAAGTTGATTAACCAACTTGCTTGTGAAAAATGCAACTCAAAGCTTTAAGTACATCAGAAAGAAAAATATACATAAAAATTTATATATATAAATATTTATATATATTTATATATTATATATTTTATATATATATAAACTTATATATATTTATATATATTAACATATATGTATCTATATACTAGTATATATACACACACATATAATTCTTTAATAGAAAAAATAAAACAAGGCATTTACCTACTTATAAAATGTTTAAAAATCACAGAGGTAATATGGTGGGAAAAGCTGGGGAATTGTAATCAAAATTCCAAGCCCCATAGTCACATGGAGTCAAGCAGAAGACAGCTGAAAAGGGGCCACATGGGAGCAATGTGAGATGGAGAAAGTAAGGCTTTGTGGTCTAAGAGATCTGGGTTTGAAGCCTAGTTTTGCCACTAGTAAGCAGTAACTGAGCAAGATACCTTCCAATTCTCAGCCTCAGCCCCAACACCATCTATCAAAATGAAGATAATATCTCTTAAACCACTGACTTTTCGTAAAGGGCAAATGAGATAAAGTGATTTCAGTAAAAGTATCAGGTTTGTGGTAGGTAACTGCTTTTTATTCCTTTTTAAAATAGGAAAGTAATAAACATTTCCTTTCCCACACAGTGATCCTCAGATATAAAAACAAAATTATCCTGTCACTATTAAAAGTTTTTTATATTTTCAGTAGTCACAGAATTGACACATAATACCAAAATTATAAAATCCAGATAAGTAAAAAAAGATTTTAAATCTCCCTTAATCCTATTAACTGTAGGCCATCATATTTTTTGTAAACTCTTCAAAGGTTTCTATGCATATATGTAAATTATATTAAAGTCTCATATACAACTAAGTTGTATTCATTCCTGTTGGTTGCATAATGGTCCATTTTGTGGTTGTACAATAGTTTCTTCAACCATTTTTCTATCATTAGACAGTTAAGCTGTTTCCAGGGCTTGTTTTTGCTATTATGTTGCTATTGCAAACAGCTCTTATCTAATCATGAAGAAACAGCAGAGAACCCCAGATTGAAGACTGTGCCACAAAACAGCTGGCCTTTAAGATTCAAAATAGTCTGTCTTAAAAAACAAAGAAAGATTGAACTGTTCCAGACTAAAGGTAACTAAAGAAACATGACAACTAAAAATAATAGACAATCTTGAATTAGATACTAGTTCAGGGAAAAAAAAGTATTCTTGCTATGAAGGGCATATGGGGGACTACTAGCCAAATTTAAATTTGGTTTACATATTAGAGGATACTATTATGTCAATGTTTATCTGGTTTTTGATAATTGTAGTTACTGGTATATAAGAGAATGTCTTTGTTCTTAAAAAATGCAAAGGGTGTTATATCTGCATTTTAACTGGTTCAGAAAGTGTGTAGGTAAAATGAAGCAAAATGTAACAAGTTGTTGAATCTTGGTGAAGGAATACAAGAGTCCTTTGTGGGATCCTTGCAACTTTTTTATAATGTTGAAATTATTTTTTAACGTAAACACACCATCAGAAACAGCAACTTTTACTAAAGAAGCCTGAAGAAAGTCCAAACTCAGGGAACAAGAATAAACATTGGGGAGTAATCTGGATATTTCATTAAGGTACCACATCTGGATGAAAAAGTATAAACTATATTTGAATCATGTGGCCTAGATAGGACTCTCTCATTCCCCATTCAGAAATTAAGGGATTGGGAGTCAGAGTGATTCCCAACCGTTCCACTGAAGTACACCACAAATAGGAAAGTGGCTTTTTGTGCTGTTCTCACCCTTCAGCTGCCGCCATTTTATTTTGTTTGTATCTCATATTGTCATCCATCTGAGATTCCTATTTCATTTTGTTAAAGGTAACATTGTTTTTCTTTTTTAAAAATATATTTTATTAATTTTTTACAGAGTGGAAGGGAGAGGGTCAGAGAGTCAGAAACATCGATGAGAGAGTAACATCGATCAGCTGCCTCCTGCACACCCCCTACTGGGGATGTGCCCGCAACCATAGGCCGCAACCACATGCCCTGGACCGGAATCAAAACTGGGACCCCTCAGTCCGCAGGCCCACACTCTATCCACTGAGCAAAACCGGTTAGGGCAACATTGTTTTCCTTACAGGATGCTTAGGTGATAAATGTCTAAAAAGAAATAATGCTAAGATGAACATTCTACATATAGCTTTCTGCCCTTGTTGGATTAGTTCATGATAAATAAACAGAAATTCCCAAGTCAAAGTTTTGTGCACAGTTCTTAAAAGTCCAATAATTCATATTGCTAGATGCCTTGCAGAATGTTCTTACCATGAATACATTAATCAGCTTTAAGAATTATCAAGAAATCTTCTCTATACCTTTCCCACACACCAAGGGATATTTTGAAGCAAATCCTTTTTCATTTCATATATATCACAAAGATGTTTAAAAAATACAATCACAATACAGGTATATCTCAGAGATATTAAGGGTTTGGTTACAGACCACCACAATAAAGCAAATATCACAATAGAGCAAGTGACATGAAGTTTTTGTTTCCCATTGAATGTATGTTATACTTATGCTATACTGTAGTCTATTAAGTGTGCAAAAGTATTATGTCCAAAAAGACACTGTACATACCTTAATTTAAAAATACATTATTGCTAAAAATGCAAACCATTATCTGAGACTTTCGTGAGTCATAATCCTTTTGCTGGTGTAGGGTCTTGCCTTGATATTGATGGCTGCTGGTTGGATCACCATAACAAATATAATAATAATGGAAACATTTGAAATATTTTGATAATTACCAAAATATAACACAGAGATATGAAGTAAGCAAATGCTGTTGGAAAAGTAGTGCCAATAGACTTTTCAATGCAGGATTGCAATAAACCTTCAGTGTTGTTTTTTTAAAAAAATGCAATTTAAGTGTTTGTTATTCCTACTTAAGTTTCCACAGATTTGGAAGCAAGAGAGAGAAGCAAACACATGTTCTTGAGGTTTTGTTTGAAATCATCTTAAAGTTAAAACTGCAACTAGATTTACTCAAGTCCTATTGCATTTTCCACTTAGAGTAGCAGTTCACTTTCATGAAGTCATTTGCCTCTGGGCGAAAATAGGCCTGGAAATCCTGTGTCAGTAGGTGCACTGGAACAATCTGTCAGTTTTATGCTCACACCAGGAAGTCTGCTTCTAGTAGAATTCTTCCTACCGAGGCTCTGAGGCTGCTCTTTGTCATTCCTTCCAGAACACCCGCTCTAGCCTAAAGCTATCCTACAGAGCTTTCTACAATGATGGAAATGCTCTATGTGTGTGTTTAATACAGTAGCCATTAGCTACAAGTGGCTATTGAGCATTTGCACTGTGGCTAGTAGGATTGAGGAACCAAATTATTTATTTTATTTTAATTAATTTATACTTAGATTTAAATAGCCACATATGGTTAGTGGCTAGTATATTGGCCAACAGAACTTTATCTGATTTATAGCAGGGACCTTTAGGCAAACATGAAGGGAGAGCAGAGACAACCTGTTGAAAAACCAAATGGCTCTTTCATTTATTATAGTAACCAAAAGTATCAGAATGAAGGTAAGTGGAGTACCTTATTAGTAAATAGTACACAAATGTATGGACCTACCTATAACTACTTGGTGTATGATAACCCTAAGACAACATATTATGAACAGAGAAGATCTTGCTAAATCATCAGGATATTAAAATCTGTCTTGTACAGTGTGTGCTGTAATTATCAAGCAAAAGAGCTATATTAAACTCAACAATAAAATCTTTTTAAATATATTTTTATTGTTTCAGAGAGGAAGGGAGAGAGGCAGAAACATAAATGATAAGAGAGAATCATTGATTGGCTGCCTCCTGCACCCCACCTACTGGAGATCAAGCCTGTAACCCCCGCATGTACCCTGACTGGGAATCAAACTGTGACATCCAGGCAAAATCTTTAGAAGTCATTTTGTTAACAGTCACCTTATCACCTACACAGGAACATGAATATATCACTACCCTGCTTGAAAAGATATACAATTTCCTAGAGTCATACTTATACAAAATTAAAGGAACTTGAGCTCCTTTTGTTTGACTTACAACTTTCCCAATATTGTGAGCCTGAACTATAAGACAGTTTACTGTTGAGCTCATTAAAAATATATGAAGCAATGGAGGGAAAAGCTGACCTTTACCTCCTAATGAGCCCCAGGCTCCTCCAGGGTCGAGAACCATCCCCCACTCCCCACACTGAGAAAGCTGCCAGATTTGCCCAACAGGAAGTTACTTCATAGCAGGGCAAGCTCCATCTGGATGAAGCAGCAACTCAGCACATCCTGGGGGCTCTAGTTTCCTCTACAGAAGGACTGGAATCAAACCAGATGCTCCCTCTGGGAGCTCCTTTTGAGAGGCGTGTGGCTGCCATAGTGCTCAGACTCCATAAGTACTCTTTAAAAGCTTATAAGATACTGTTGATTTCACCATTACAAATTAAATGTTATAGCCTAGTGCCCAGAGCTTGGTTACTAATACCAGTTACCAATTAAAGGAACCAAGGCTGTTCAGGAAAATTGAAGATTCCAAGGCTAGGGCAGTGAAAGTACAAGATGAGCCTAGAGAGAGAACCAAGATGGTGGTGTAGGCAAATGCCGGTACTCTCCACCTCCTGCTCCCACATCAAAATTACAACTAAAATACAGAGCAACCATCATTCAGAAACACCTGAAATCTGGCTGAATGGAAGTCCTACAACTAGAGAAGTAAATAATAGAGCACACTGAGCCTGGAAGGAGGAGTGGAGGCAAAAAACAGGCTGGTCCAATACCCACATGTGGCATTTTTTTTAAACATGGGGGTGATAACTCATCTGCAGAGGCCTCCTATAATAAGCAAGGGGTTCCAGCCCTCTACCATCCCCCAGCACAGGGTTCCAGAACTGGAAAGAGAAGTCCCTATAACTTCAGGCTGCAAAAATCCACAGAGATTGTGGCTGAGTGACACAGAGGCTGCTGGAGACCCAGGCAGTTCCTCTTAAAGGGTTGGTACACAAACTTACATGGACCAGCTTCCTTTGAGCTCCAGTGCTGGGAGTGGCTTTGGGGGATCTGGGACATATGGGGAGGAACTGGATTGTCTGGCATTGAGGCAGGAATACAAGGAAGCTTTCTCCCAGATGAGAATGCTCACAGGGGTCATTATTCCTGTGCTGGGACATACCCCGTCACAGAGCTGACTGGAAGCCATATCTGAGTTTCCATCAGCTTGGCCCACACTGTTCACTCTGCCTTGGTGATTCCCTGAGTTCCCACCACTTCCAATTGGCAGCCCACTCAAGCTGTTTGCAGTGCTTTTCCATCTGAATGGCCTGTTGTGGCTCAGAATTTCCTAAAATCTCTCAAACAAGCAGCAGCTGGCATCAATGTGCCCAAATCTATCAATAAAAGAGGCTCAAGACCCAACACTATCATCAGCCTGCCTTGCTTCACAGCTCGGCCTTGCCTGGGCACTTCTAAGCCCTATACAAGTAGCAGTCATCTGCAGATCTCTCTGTAGCTCCTGCCAGGTGGCCCCAGACAGTGGCTGACTTTGCACCTCCCAGAAGGCCCCAGAGCCAGTGCACCCTGTGGACAGCTTCATACAATATCAGATTACAACTTTACACATCCACAAGTGACACACTCAAGAGGCAGACTCAGTGAGCACCAAAGCCCCACTGAAGCAAGTCCTGCTCCATGTGGGTGTCTCCTGCACAGCAGCTCTTCTATTGCAGTTGCAGCTGGTCCTCACAGCCAATTGGCCTGGAGATCAAGTCCTCCCAGTGACATCAACATAAATCAAGGCTCAACAGAACAAGACTGTGCACACAGCCTGCACAAGGGTACACCTAGAGTGCCCAGCTCAGGTGACTGGGGAGGCTGAACAACTGGGCCTTTCAGCACACATACTATATGAAGACACTCTACCAATTTCAGGAGACATAGCAGCTCTATCTAATACATAGATGGAATACCTGAAATTTAATTACCTCAGACACAAAAATTCAGGAAAATTCTACAGAACTGGCCAGTGCCCTTCAAAAAAGTCAAGGTCATGACAGACAACGACTGAGGAAGTATTCCAGAATGAAGGAGATTTAAGGGAATGCAACATGTACTCTTGGATTGGATCCTGGTCCAGGAAAATAACATTAATGAGACTATTGGTGAGATTTAAACAAGGGTCCTATATTATTTAATACTTTACATCAGTGTTAATTTCCCAACTTTGATCATAATATTGGGTGTAGTTTTATTGAATTTTAATACTAGGGAAGGGTAACTATAAACTTTGAGGGAGAAAGCAAGAAGAAATAGGGAAGTAGAAGAATTAGGAGACATGTGTCCAGAAGCCAAAGAAATAGATTTGAGAACAAAGTGATAGTATCAAATGCAATTCAAAGGTCAGTTATGTAAGGCCAGAAACAGTGTCCATTGGATCTGTCAATATAGTAGTCAATGGTGTTCTTTTTTAGAACTGTTTGGTATAATGATGGGTACAGAAGACTGGCTGCAATGAGTTTGTTGAAGAGAAAGCTGGAGTGATAAAGTGGATACAGCAAGTATCTGGGCATGGAGAGGAAGAAGCAGTTTACATGAGGATAGAAGGATATTGATGTGGTTCAGTTCTGATTCCTTCCACCACTTCATAAGTTAGTGACTTGAGTCTAGAGTGAGAATGCTGAAGTTCAATGGGGACAGATATTCAGAACATTCTGAGGGGAATAAGGAGAATTTTACTAAGGACTTATGAAGGATTTTAGAGGTGTATTTTGGGTAAGGTGACCAGACATCCCGCTTTTAGCGGGACAGTCCCGATTTTTAACAGTTTGTTCTGCGTCCTGCGGCATTTAAAAAAAGCCCCGATTACTCTTTGTAATATTTTAAGTAACAATAAAAAAAAAAAAAGAAAAAAAAGACACCCCCCCCGGGTCAATGGTGTACCGCTTTAAATCTGGTCACCTTAATTTGGGGCACAGTTAAGGTTTGGGACTGTGTGTCTACAAAGGAACCAATTTCCATAGCTATGGCACTTTTCTCCAGTATCACTCTAGCCCAGTAAGGATAAGCAAAACAGGCTGTGGACGTGAGCCAGAGTGTGGCTTTGCCATTTGGCTGAGCACAATTGGATGGGTACAAAGGTCTTCCCAAGTTGGTGAGAGAGTTGTTAGAGTGGGATCCAAACTGAACTAAGGGAAGTAAGGGAAGCCAGGAGCAGGGTTGTAGACTGGAGACTGGAGGTCTCTCATGAGTCTGAAGCATTATTATCCTAGGAAGGGTGGCCAAAGAGAACTGGAGAGGAAGAAAATTGTGGTCAGAGATTGGGATACCATCAGGAGCATTAGAAAACACCCCCACCCTGGCCCTGCAGGGATTATACATTCCATTCCACTTGGCCCAGGCCAGTCCCAATTTGTGTCTGTTATCCTGGCATCTTGGCCAATTTAGCATTTGTCCCAGATTTTTCAATTTCCCACAATGTGTAAGTATTAATAGTTTAATCAAAATAAGCTAGGATGTGTCTGTTGAGCCATCACTTTTAATTCTTGCCTCTACCTTGCTCTCCTCTACTAGCTTGTGAGATGCATACACAGAGAACCAATTTCTCACTTTAACCCAGAGTTAAACCTGACCAATAACCTGTGATAACTCTCCTCCCTTTTCCTAATCATTTCTATGACCATATTACTAATATGTCCCTCTCAAGGACAGCATGCTGGGTGTTCACTCATAAAGCAACTATGAAGACACTAGGAATTAGAAACAACAGAATTATTCTTGTCCTGGGTGAGGAGAGGGGAGGAGTATTCAACACTGTGTCCCTTGCTGGACACTGGGGATGCCAACTGGGTTTGCCCATGTCAAGGCCTACAAGGTACAGGAACGTGCCAGGCCATCAGTTGCCAGGCCAGTGGGGGTAGGAAATTATGTAAATTTATGTGTATGTAAAATGGATTCATGAAATAGAGGCTGAGGAGTCCTGCCATAGAACATATAGCTAGTAGTTTGAATATTCTTGGTATAGTGGTTATGTTATTTATTATATAGTGCAAATATACAACCCTTTATATTTTAGTCTTTAAATTTTATTAATTTTTAGAGAAAGGAGAGAGAGAGAGAGAGAGAGAGAGAGAGAGAGAGAGAGAGAGAGAGAGAGATTAACTTCCTTCCACATGTGCCCAGACTGGGGATTGAACTGATAACCTGGGTATATGCCTTGACCAGGAATTGAGCCTGCCACCTTTTGCTGTATAGGTTGACACTACAACCAACTGAGCCATATAGATCAAGGCAACAACCCTTTATTTTATTTTATTTTATTTTATTTTATTTTATTTTATTTTATTTTATTTTATTTTGTTATTTTTCCCTTTTTAAAAAATTGCAACCTATCTTTTCAACATGTGAGTTCAAAAATGGAAGTGCATAATTAATGAAAAATTAAACACCAAATTTGTCACTCAAGAAAACTGATAATGAATGTGTAACATGAACTAAACATTTGTCAACATTTGTCATGCACATGCATGAGGACATTGATATCACTGACCACAGGAAAACCAGAAGACATAAATCTCTGGGGAGAGCATCTGCCATCTACCTCAAAGGTTTGTATTTATTTTAAGAAGGTTGTGCCCAAAGACGATGATTTACCAAGGTGCAGCTGCAGGGAGAGAGAGAAATTGATTTTGAAGACTTGGCTCACTCAATGGTGGAGGCTTGACAAATCCAAAATCTGATGGGGGTGTGTTGACAGGCTGGAGAATCAGGGAGAGTGGCAGTCGGAGTCCAAAAGCAGTCTTCTGGCAGAATTCCTTCTTGCTCAGAGGAGGGCCTCTTTTGTTCTATTCAGGCCTTCAAATAATTGGATGAGGCCCACCCACATTATGGCAGGTAATCTGCTTTACTAAAAAGTCCACTGATTTAAATATTAATATCATCCAAAACACACCTTCACAAAAACATCCAGAATAATGTTTGATCAATTATATGGGAACCATGGCCCAGACAAGTTGACATACAATTAATATTACATTACTTAATTCCAATAATGGTTCATCTTTTTATCCAATTCAAAGAACAAAAGTAAAGCTTATGGAAATTTATTGATGGAGGTGAAATATCTGACAGTATTGAGAAAGCTACTGTAAATTCCGTTTTAAAATTCAGCATTTAGAATAAGTATTTTTGTGGTGATAATGTTTTTCATAGAAGTACAAATTTAGTTGAAGCACAGCACCAATGTAAAAACAAGTTCTGATTAAATGCAGAAAATGTGGAAGAGAAATATACTTGGAATTGGTTGTGGTGCACATGTAATTCCTTTTGTGTCCAAACAAGTAAACTATAAAATTGTTTTTAGATAGGTAGGAGTGGAGAATGGGAATTTTGGGTTATACTAATGCTTTCCTTATTTCTTCCTACATGCAGATGTTCTAGTAAAGAGCAGCAGCATACCTACCATATTTGACAACTACTGTAGATAATTTTTAAATAAAAAGTGACAAAATTAAATAACAAAATTATTTTGTATTTATGACATTTTTCTGTAATAATTAGTAACAACCATTGTTTTCTTGATTTTTTTGTCTTTAGTTTTAAAAGAATTAGAAATTTTAAGGATTACATATCAATTTTATTTATTTTTAAAAAGTAGTTTATTAGGGGTCAGATGTTGGCGGCAGGACAGCAGTGAAGGAGAGAGTGTGAGTGAATGAGGGAGCAAAAGAGTTGTGTGTGGATGTGTGTGTGTGTGTGTGTGTGTATGTGGCAGTTAGATCCTGCAGGAGTCTCAGAGCCTGGCAGACCAGGCTCAACTGGACAGGGAGCCCCTACCACTGCAAGCACTCCCAGGGAAGCCATCTCTGGCACAGAAACCACATTATATTGAAGCAGAGAACTTCTGTGACTAGGAGCCCACCCACACTGGCCTCAGACACCATACTGGAACCTATAGCCACTCTGGCCAAAGACTTACTATTTCATCTGCAGACCCACAGACTCCGGTACTCCAGCCTCCCTGGCCACAGGCTCCTGTGACTCCTGGAGTGTGCTCCCCTCCCACCAAGCCCACCACTTCAGCTGCATGACCCACACTACCCACAGTCTGGGCCCCCTGTGACCCTCCCACCATAGCCACTGTTTCAGCCACAGGCCCTACATGACTCAGTGCCTGGATCCTTAAGTGAGAGCAAAAATGGGAGGATAAAGAAACAACCCCCTCAAAAAAGAAAAGGAGGAATTGTCAGAAAAGGAACTAAATGAAATAGAGGCATGCAATATATCAGAAAAAGAATTCAGAGTAAGGGTCACACAGTTCCTAAACTGGCTGGATGAGAAAAATCAACAACTTATGTAAGAATCAAGAGGAAATCAAGAATGATATTGCTATAATAAGAAACACAATGGAAGGTTTCAACAGTAGACTAGAAGAAGTGGAGGACCAAATTAGGGAGTGCTGAGAGTGGCTACAGTGTTCAGACAGGTTCAAGCCTCAGACAGACTTGTGGCAAAGCCACATATAAGTCCCAGCTTGGAGGGCAAAGCCCTCCCAACACAATTATAGCCAAAAGGCTGTGGTTGTAATATTTACTATATAGTCTGACCCTGCAGTCCTAGGTAGCTAAGGGATGTGGGCTGAGGGGGGTGCAGCAAGTGCTGCCTAAGCAAAGCTTTATGGAGAGCAGAAAAAGGCAACAACAGGAAAGAGGCAGATTTGAAATTTGCAAGAACATTGTAAACATCTTGCCCTTGTTTTGCTTTGTGTGATCTGACTATAAAATAAAGATCCTGCTTACAGGCAGGGTCGCTGTTTCCTCATCCAGTCAACGTGATCAATCGTACCTGGCCCAAACTATATTCTATTGTCTATCTTCTTTAATCTTTCACCACCCCTCCTCAGGTTCATCCCTTGCCATATTGGACATGGTTCAAGGGAATTAGAAGGAAAGACAGAATAACACACCCAACCTGAACAGCAATTGGAGAAAAAAAATATAAAACAGAAGGAGAGCGTAAGGGAGCTTTGGGACAACATACAATGAAGTAACATCTGTATAATAGAGGTACCAGAAGGACAAGAAGAGGAACAAGGATTAGAAAACCTATTTGAAGAAATAATGACAGAAAACTTTCCTGATTTGGGGAAGAAAAAATTCGCACAAGCACAGAGAGTCCAAAAAAAGATGAATCTAGAAAGACCCACACCAAGATACATCATAATTACCATGGCAAACATTACTGACAAAGAGTGAATCTTAAAGGCTGCAAGAGAGAGACAGAAAGTTACCCACAAAGGATCTTCCATTACATTATCAAATGATTTTGCAACAGAGACACATCAGGCCAGAAGGCAATGGAATGAAGTATACAAAGTGATGCAAAGCAAGGGACTTAATCCAAGAATACTCTCTCCATCAAAGCTATCATTCAAAATTGAAAGGGAAATCAGGAGCTTTGCAGTAAAAAAAAGGGGCTAAGGGAGTTTATCACTACCAAGCCAACAAAGAAAGAAATGCCAAAGGGACTATTGTAAAAAGAAGAAATAGAAAAGGAAGAAAGAACACAGGCATAAAGAATAAAAATGGCTACAAACAAGTATCTAGCAATAATAACCTTAAATGTAAATGGATTAAATGCTCCAATCAAAAGACATAGAGTAGCTAAATGGATAAGAAAACATGACCCATATATATAATGTCTGCAAGAGACACACCTCAGAACAAGGTACTCACACAGACTAAAAGTGAAGGGATGGAAAAGTATTTTCCAGGCAAATGGAAATGAAAAGTAAAGCTGAGGTAACAATACTTATATATGACAAAATAGACCTCAAAGTGAAGGCTATAACAACTGATAAAGAGGGCCACTTTATAATACTAAAGGGATCCATACAACAAAAGGATATAACTCTGGTAAACATATATGCACCCGATGAAGGAGCACCCAAATAAAAAAAAAACAACAACCAAAAAAACCAAAAAACTTCTGGAATGTATCAAGGGAGAGATTGTTGACAGCAATACAATCATAGTTGGGGACTGTAATACCCCATTGACATCACTGGATAAATCCTCCAGACAAAAAAATCAACAAAGAAATAGCAATCCTAAATGTCTCACTAGATCAGATGGACTAATTGACATCTTCAGAACATTTTACCCCAAAGCTACGATATACACATTCTTCTCAAGTGCACTTGGGACATTTTCAAAGATAGACCATATGTTGGGACACAGGCAAAGTCTCTTCAGATTCAAGATTAAAATCTTATCAAGTACCTTCTCAGATCACAATGGCATAATATTAGAAATCAACTACAATAAAAACAATCAAAAAATTCAAACAGCCCTGACTGGTTTGGCTCAGTGGATAGAGCATCAGCCTGCTGACTGAAGGGTCCCAGGTTCGATTCCAGTCAAGGGCATGTACCTTGGTTGTGGGCACATCTCTAGTGGGGGGTGTGCAGGAGGCAGCTGATCGATGTTTCTCTCTTATCGATGTTTCTAACTCTCCCTCTCTCTTCCTCTCTGTAAAAAAATCAATAAAGTATATTTAAAAAATTCAAACAGTTGGAGGCTAAATAGAATGTTATTAAACAATGACTGTTACTAAAGAGATCAAAGAAGAAATAAAAAACATTTTGGAAACAAATGACAATGAGAACACAACAATCCAAAATCTATGGCATACAGTGAAAGCAGTACTAAGAGGGACCTCAAAAACTAAGAAAAATTGGCAATAAATTATCTAACTCTACAACTTAAAGAATTAGAGAGCAAAAAGAAAATCCCTGAGTGAGCAGAAGGAAGGAAATAATACAGATCAGAGTGGACATAAATAGCATACAGACCAAAAAAACAATACAGCAGATCAATAAAACCAAGAGCTGGTTCTTTGAAAGATAAAAAAGATTGATGAACCTCTAGCTAGGCTCACCAAGAAGCAGAAAGAGTGGACCCAAATAAACAAAATCAGAAATGAAAGAGGTGAAATAACAACAGATCCCACAAAAATACAAAGGATTGTAAAAAAAAAACAAAACAAAACAAAAAAAAAACAACCACACACACACCATGAACAAATCTATTCCAAGAAACTGGTCAACCTAGAAGAAATGGACATATTCTTAGAAAAATATGGCCTTCTAAAACTCAATCAGGAAGAATCTAATAATCTGAAAAGGCTGATAACTATGGAGGAAATTGAAGCAGTAATCAAAAAAAATTCCAGCAAACAAAAGCTCTGGGCCAGGCAGATTCACAGGGGAGTTTTGCCGAACATTCAAAGAAAAACTAAAACCTACCCTCCTCAGACTATTCAAAAAAATTCGAGAGTAAGGAACACTTCCAACTCTATCTGTGAAGCTAACATTGCCCTAATCCCAAAATCAGATAAAGACAATACAAAGAAAAAGAATTATAAGTCCATATCCCTGATGAACATAGATGCTAAGACCCTCAACAAAATTCAAGCAAATCAGATACAGCATTATATTAGAAAAACTAGAGGTCTGGTGCACAGATTTGTGCACATTAAAAGGAAATTAATTAGGTGGGCTGTGTGGTGGGACTGGGCAAGATGGGCTGGACACACCCTGAAGCCAACCTCCCAAGGTCCCTCCCTGGCTGGAAACACCAGGGTGTGAAGGGTGTCTGTGGAGTGAGCAGGGTCCCTCTGACAGATGGGGTCCCTTGGCCTGGCCTGTGGAGATCGGGCCGAAACCAGCAGTCTGACATCCCCTGACAGGTCTTGGCATGTGAGACACTCTGCAAAGTTGCTGTCGCTCAGTAGCTCCTGCATTGAGCATCTAACCCCTGGTGGTCAGTGTGTGCCATACCTATCAGCAGGTCGGCCAGTCACTTAGCTGTTTATATATATAGACTAGAGGCCTGGTGCACAAAAATTTGTGCACTCATTGGGGGGCAGCATCCCTCAGCCTGGCCTGTGCCCTCTCACAGTCTGGGACCCCCCAGGGGATGTCCACCTGCTGGCTTAGGCCTGCTCCCCGGGCGATTGGGCCTAAGCTGGCAGTCAGACATCCCTTTGGCAGCCCGGGAGCCCTTAGGGGATATCCACTTGCCTGTGGGGAGCAGGCCTAAGCTGCAGTCAGACATCCTTAGCACTGCTGAGGAAGCAGGAAAGGCTCCCACCACCACTTCTGTACTGGCAGCCATCAGCCTGAGCAGATTGTGGCTGAGCAGAACTCCCTTGTGGGAGTGCACTGACCACCAGGGGCAGCTCTTGCATTGAGCGTCTGTGCCTGGTGGTCAGAGTGTGTCATAGTGACCAGTCACTCCCAGTGGTTCTGCTGTTAGGGTCAATTTGCATATTACCCTTTTATTATACAGGATAATACACCATGACCAAGTGGGATTTATTCCAGGGAGGTAAGGATGGTACAATATCTGCAAATCAATAAATGTGATACATCATATAAACAAATTGAGAGACAAAAATCACATAATCATATCAATTGATGCAGAAAAAGCATTTGACAAAATCTAACACCCTTTCTTGATAAAAACTCTTACAAAGTGGGAATAGAGGGATCATACCTCAACATAATAAAAGCCTTATATGACAAACCTACAGCCAACATCATACTCAATGGGCAAAAACCAAACTCATTTCCCCTAAGAACAGGAACAAGACAGGGATGGCCACTTTCACCATTCCTGTTTGACATAATACTGGAAGTGCTAGCAATAGTGATCAAACAAAAAGAAGAAATAAAAGTCTACCCAAATTGGAAAAGAAGAAGTAAAACTGTCATTATTTGCAGATGACTGATATTGTACATAAAACACCCTAAAGACTCCATAAAAAGCTACTAGACTTAATAATTGCATTTTGCAATGTAGCAGAATACAAAATTAACATCCAGAAATCAATTACTTTTTTAAATTTTGTTTTATTGCTTAAAGTATTACAAAGAGTGTCAAATAAGTCTCCATTTTCCCCCTTGACCTTCCCCCCTCCTCTCCTACCACCTAATGTCTTGTGTCCATTGATTATGCTTATATGCATGCATACAAGTCCTTTGGTTGATCTCCTAACTCCCCCACAACCCTCCCGAGCCTTCCAGCTGTAGTTTAACAGTCTGTTCAATGCTGTTCTGCCTCTGTATCTGTTTATGTTCATCAATTTATAATGGTCTTTATTATCCATAAATAAGTGAGATCATGTGGTATTTTTCTTTCATTGACTGGCTTATTTCACTTAGCATAATGCTTTCCAGTTCCATCCATGTTGCTGCAAATGGTAAGAATTCCTTCTTTTTCATAGCAGCATAGTATTCCATGGTGTAGGTGTACCACAGTTTTCTAATCCATTCATCTGCTGATGGGCACTTAGGCTGTTTCCAAATCTTAGCTATGGTAAATTGTGCTGCTATGAACATAGGGGATGCATATATCCTTTCTGATTGGTGTTTCTGGTTTCTTGGGATATATTCCCAGAAGTGGGATCTCAGGGTCAAATGGGAGTTCCATTTTTAATTTTTTGAGGAAACTCCATACTGTTCTCCATAGTGGCTGCACCAGTCTGCATTCCCACCAGCAGTGCAGGAGAGTTCCTTTTTCTCCACATCCTCTCCAGCACTTGTCGTTTATTGATTTGTGGATGATAGCCATTCTGACAGGTGTGAGATGATACCTCATTGTTGTTTTGATTTGCATCTCTCAGATGAGTAGTGACTTTGAGCATGTTTTCATATGTCTCTAGGCTTTCTGAATGTCTTCTTTTGAAAAGTGTCTATTTAGGTCCTTTGCCCATTTTTCGATTGGATTGTTTATCTTCCTTTTGTTAAGTTGTATGAGTTCCCTATAAATGTTGGAGATTAAACCGTTATCAGTGATAACATTGGCAAATATGTTCTCCCATGTAGTGGGCTTTCTTGTTGTTTTGTTGATGGTTTCTTTTGCTGTGCAGAAGCTTTTTATTTTGATGTAGTCCCATTTGTTTATCTTCTCTTTAGTTTCCAATACCCTAGGAGCTGTATCGGTGAAAAAATTGCTTTGGCATATGTCTGAGATATTGTTGCCTTTAAATTCTTCTAGTATTTTTATGGTTTCTCGTCTTACATTTAAGTCCTTTATCCACTTTGAGTTTATTTTTGTGTATGGTGTAAGTTGGTGGTCTAGTTTCATTTTTTGCATATATCTGTCCAATTTTCCCAACACCATTTATTGAAGAGACTCAATGACTTTTTTATAAACCAATAATGAACTCACAGAAAGAGAAACTAACAACAAAGCAAAACTCCCATTTATCATAGCAACAACAACAAAATAAGATACCTAGGAATAAACTAAACTAAGGTGGTACAAGACCTGTATTCGAAAAACTACAGGACATTGAAGAGAGAGATAGAGAAAGACATAAACAAATGGAAGACTATACCATCTTCATGGATTGGTAGAATCAACATCATTAATATGTCCATACTACCCAAAGCAATCTACAAATTCAACGCAATCCACATTAAAATGCTAATGGCATATTTCACAGACCTAGAATAAACTCTCCAAAAATTCATATGGAATAAAAAAGACCCCAAATAGCTGCAGCAATCCTGAGAAAGAAGAACAAAATTGGAGGGATCACAATACCAGATATCAAGCTACATTACAAAGCCGCTGTCCTCAAAACAGCCCGTTACTGGCACAAGAAAAGACATATACACCAATGGAACAGAACAGAGAACCCAGATATTGACCCAAGCTGTTATGCTCAATTAATATTTGACAAAGGAGGCAAAAGCATAAAATGGAGTCAAGACAGTCTCTTCAATAAATGGTGTTGGAATAATTGGACAGATACATGCAAAAAAAATGAAATTAGACCACCAACTTGCACCATACACAAAAATGAACTCAAAATGGATAAAGGATTTAAACGTAAGACAGGAAACCATAAAAATCTTAGAAGAATCCACAGACAGCAAAATATCAGACATATGTCGTAGCAATATCTTTACTGATACAGCTTCTAGGACAATGGAAACTAAGGAGAAAATAAACAAATGGGACTACATCAAAATAAAAAGCTTCTGCACAGCAAAAGAAACCATCAACAAAACAACAAGAAAACTCACTGCATGTGAGAACATATTTGCCAGTGTTATTTCTGATAAAGGTCTAATCTCTGATAAGAGTCTAATCTCCAATATTTATAGGGAACTCATACATCTTAACAAAAGGAAGATAAACAATCCAATCAAAAAATGGGCAAAGGACCTAAATAGACACTTCAGAAACCCAAGAGACATGAAAACTTGCTCAAAGTCACTAATCATCTGAGAGATGCAAATCAAAACAACAATGAGGTATCATCTCACACCTGTCAGAATGGCAATCATCAACAAATCAACAAACGACAAGTGCTGGAGAGGATGTGGAGAAAAAGGAACTCTCCTGCACTGCTGGTGGGAATGCAGACTGGTGCAGCCACTATGGAGAACAGTATGGAGTTTCCTCAAAAAGTTAAAAATGTAACTCTCATTTGACCCAGTGATCCCACTTCTGGGAATATATCCCAAGAAACCAGAAACACCAATCAGAAAGGATATATGCATCCCCTATGTTCATAGCAGCACAATTTACCGTAGCTAAGATTTGGAATCAGCCTAAGTGCCCATCAGCAGATGAATGAATTGGAAAACTGTGGTACGTCTACACAATGGAATACTATGCTGCTGTAAAATAGAAGGAATTCTCACCATTTACAACAGCATGGATGGAATTGGAGAGCATTATGCTAAGTGAAATAAGCCAGTCAATGAAAGAAAAATACCACATGATCTCACTTATTTATGGATAATAAAGACCATTATAAACGGATGAATAAAAATAGATACAGAAGCGGAGCAGCATGAAACAGACTGTCAAACTACAGCTGGAAGGCTGGAGAGGATTGGGGAGGGGGGTAAGAGATCAACCAAAGGACTTGTATGCATGCATATAAGCATAATGAATGGACTCAAAACACCGGGGCGTAGGGGAGAGGCCAGGGGAAGGTCAAGGGGGGAAAAAGAAGACATATGTACTACTCTTTGTAATATTTTAAGAAATAAAACAAAATTAAAAATAACATTTTAAAAAAAGGTGCATGCCCTTGACTGGAATCAAACCTGGGACCCTTCAGTTCATAGGCCGACTCTCTATCCACTGAGCCAAACCAGTATGGCAATAATACTCTGTCTTTACAGTCACAGGGCTATCACCCTTTATTTCAAATCTCTTTTAAAATGCAGTAATATGTGGTACCACAGGGGTTAACAGAAAAAAACTGCAAGCTAGAAGCAAGATTCTAAAGTGCTGGGTGCCTAATTTAGTAACAAATAGGGGTAGCTGAGTCTGCATGTGTCACAGGCTGAATGTATGACCAGAAGTTCTCTGAATTAACTTCCCAGTGGAACACATGTTTCTTAAAAGGATAATAAAAAGGTGCTGATATGAACTTCAAAGTCTATTCCAAATGTAAATGCATTCATATGTTCACTGAAAGATATATAAAATATGTTTATAGTAGCAATATTTGTAATAATCCAAACCTAGAAACTCCTCATATATCCATAAACAGGGGAATGAGTAAGAAGTCTTAGAGGCCAGAAGGATAAAATGAAGAATTGTTTGAGGCCAAAATATGGAACACATAACAATGGTATTATCATTTATTGTAGCAAGCACTATGCTAGGCAATTTTGCATTCTTTTATTTAAGCCTCACCTGTGATGGAGATATTATCTTCATTTGACATAAGTAAACTAAGGCATGCAGAGGTTAAGGATACTGTCCAAAGTCATAATTCTAGGTAGTGATGAATTCAGAATTTGAACTCAGATCTCAGTTCAAAGTCCAAATGTAATATTTTCATTATAGGCTGTTGCTTCTCCATGATACATAGGGAAGGGAAATAAACTAAGGAAGTATGGAGTTCACACATTCATATACTAGTATGCTAAAATTAATAACTGCTACTATTTCTGGAGCACCTACTATGTGGCAAATACTATGCTAGGTGCTTTACATAAGTGATTTTTACAATTCTCATAATAACCTTTGACAGAAGAAATTATTCTCATTTTTTAGATGAAGAGACTGAGGCTCAGAGAAATTTAATGACTTTCTCAGTTTCATGAGTCTCCCATCATCCCATATCCCTCAGTAGCCTTATCATGGATGCCACCAACTCCACATTATGGTGGGTGATGGAGCTATACAGATGAGTACATTATGAAAGAAACAATTGTTATTTGCTTACCTGACATTTGAGCATAGGAGAATATTTTTTCTCCAGTTCCATATAGGGACTTGTGGAGGCAAAAATAAACATCAACAATAGCAACAGTTCCCATTTATTGATTGTGCACTGTCCTAAGTGCTGTACCATATAAATTGCTCTAAAAAGGCACTGTACATGTAACATGTGAACAGCAGGCCAAAATGGAGTCCCTTTTGCTAAGCCACACCACCAAGCAGAAACTTAGTAACTAACAGTTTCAGCCTCTCTCAGGAATGAAAATTTAAAACAATCAGTCTGGAAATTCGTGGTCATTAGATAGGTACACTGCCTGATTAGACTCCCTGCCTTCCCCAAGTGATGGAGACCTTGCCTGAAATAATCTATTCCTAACTTCTTAGTCCCACCCTCTCTCTGCTTATATAAACCTTGCATTCTGTACAACTTATTGGAGAGCCCTTCAAGGTCTGGAATGCTGCTGATTCATGAGTTATTGTTCTTGGCAAAATTTATTACCAGTCCAATCCCTTTATACTTTTCTTTATAAATTAAATTTCTTGGGGTGACATTGGTTACTAAAAGTATGTAGGTTTCAGGGGTACATCATCTGTATAATCTATCTATCTATATAAAAGCACAGCAACCAAAGGGCAAAATGACCGCAATGACCAATCCACGAGTCACTGTGATGCACACTGACCACCAGGGGCAGATGCTCAATGCAGGAGCTGCTGTCTGGTGGTCAGTGCGCTCCCACAGCGGCTGATCCTGCAGGGTATCCTCCCCACCCCCAGTGTAGCAATCTGCACTGGGCCTCTAGTAACAATAAAATAGAAACAGACTCATAGATACAGAGAAATGACTAACAGCTATCAGAGGGGAGTGTGTAGCAGGGCTGGGTGATAAAGGTAAAGGGATTAAACAAAGAAACCAAACACACAGACACAAACTGTCTCATAGACAGACAACAGTATGGTGATTACCAGAGGGAAGAGGAGTGGGGGGAGGTAGGAGAGGGTAAATGGAGGATAAATGGTGGTGGAACGAGTTTCATCAATTAATAAAGGCAATTAGATCTTCAGATTTACTCAGCTGAACATTGTTCTTCAACAATATATATAGCACACATATACATAGATATGCACATGTATATCATGTCCTTTACTACTCACAAGGATCCTATTAATAACCTCATTTTACTGAGAGAAAATACAAACTTAGAGTCTGATTTGCACAAGGTCACAGAGCAGTTAAGTGTTCCCCTTCAATTTGTATGTATGATCTGGGTAACTCTAGGGCTCTAGGTCTGAACTCTGACAACCAGCTAAAGATTTTTGTGAGAATTGGGCCACAAGTCAGGAAAATTGAGTGCACAATGCAGTTCAAGGCGTTGGGGCGAGGACGCCTGGCAAGTGGAATCCTGTGGTGACTGAATGCCGTAGAGCTGGAACAGGTCCTCTTAGGGCCACTAGGAAGAAATGCGGGCGGCCGCAGGTTTGGAAATGTGGGAGCCATCTAAACGGGAGCCTGGGGGAAAAGCTGCACGTGCAGAGAACCGTCTCCAGTTCTTCTACCTGAAAATTCCCAGGGCCACTACGTGACCGTGGAAACAGGCAGCCAGAGGCGCGCTGGAGCGCGGGGCAGGCGTGTGGGAGGAGCCGGGCCGGGGCGGAGCGCATGGGGCGGGCTCCGGGGCGGAACTCGCTGCCCAGCGCGGAGCTGCGGGGACAACGGTGGAGAAGAGCATTGGATGAACCTCTCCGCTTCCTTGCAGGCGCCACCTCTTTTTCGCCTCCGCCCCCTCTTCAGCGCTGCGCCGGCTTCTTCCTCTTCTGGCTGCCCTCCGCCGGTGCGTTTGCCGGCTCCGTTATGGCGACTCGCAGCCCCAGCGTTGTGGTGAGCAGCTGGGCTCGTCCGGCCCTGGCCGGCGGGGGCCCAGCCCATGAGGC
>PVJC01010105.1:0-44418 GCA_004026665.1 Murina feae
TCAAAATGCGCCTGGCAGACTGGGGCCATCATAGGACATCCACTGAGTGGTCCCAGACTGTGAGAGGGCACAGGCCGGGCTGAGTGACTCCCTCCACCCCGAGTGCACAAATTTTTGTGCACCGGGCCCCTAGTTTTTATAATAAATGCAAAGAATGACTATCCTATATAGTAAAAGACTAATATGCAAATCAACCAAACAGCAGAATGACCATTCACTATAATGTTCTATGAACAAAAAGGGGCAGACACTCGGCACAGGAGCTCCCTCTCATGGTCACTGTGTTCCCACAGTGGGAACACTGCTCAGACTGAAGCTGGGCTAACTGCTGGCATGTGCAGTGGCAGTAGCAGTGGTGGTAGAGACTCCCTCTTTCACTGCAGGTGGGCAATAAGGAGAAAGGGGTCCCAGACTATGAGATGAATGAATGCCACCTTAGAGACACCCCCCCCTACAAGTGTATGAATTTCATGCATTGGACCTCTAGTAGTAAATAAGAAGTGAGTCCAAATGTGGAAGGCTCCCTGCCATGAAAGGCACTAGCTTTCTTTTAAATTTATGTCAGCTGAACCCATGATGAAGGCAGAGTTTTATCTTGGGGGTATATCTAACTAAGATATGGGAATGCCTCAGTTGACCTTCAAAGCCAGGTGCCAGGAAAAGGGTTCTTATCTAAATCTAGTCAAGCACCAGGAATGAATGTGATTCAGACCCACCTGAAGGTGATTATTTACGAGGAGGTTAACAAAAATGCACACATGCCCCCTTTTATTTACTCTTAGTAATACTTCCTGGTATTTGGCTCTAAATAAAAGTTGCTACACTGGCTCTGGGCCCTGTTCATCTACCAGAGAGCAGATGCCACGCCCAATCCCAGCTTTTCTCTATTTCTGTCTCAGTCTTGTGGTTTGTTTTTTTTTTTTTTTCATTTTTCCTTAAAACTCTGCTGCAGAAAGAAGTCTTTGTAGCAGGAGGGAATGACTCAGCACAGGAAACACACGTGTGTCCCTTCTGAAGTCTAACCCTAGAGCCCCCACACCTGGCTTCTACTCACACAGCTCCAGTATACTCTGCCATTCCTCTTTCAGAGCCCAAAATTTTGAGCATTGTTCCTTTAAGAGGGTGCCTGAATTTCCAGCCATCTCTTCTTGGCAGAAAGCAATCCTGCTTCTTTTCAAAACTGGATATAATGTGGTCACCTTTCTCCATTCTGGTGCTCTGGGGTGGGGGCCCAACTTGGGGTTTAGAACAGTATGGCCTCCTTTTGTGGGAGGGGACAAGGCTAATCAGAGGAAGCCACCAGCCCCAACACCCCACTGCTGTAGCCACTGCCAGTAACCACACCCACCAAGATGTTTTCATCAACACAGACTCCATTCCCTTCACCATAAAGAAATGACAACTTTCTTTAGGCATTTTCAAGACGTGTCTTTCATAGGATATGGCATTTCTTTCTTTCTTTCTTTTTTATCCTCACCTGAGGATATGTTTCCATTAATTTTTAGGGAATGTGGAAGAGAAGGGAAAAACAGAGATAAACATCAAAGTGAGAGGAACACTTTGATTGGATGCCTCTTGCATGAGTCCTGACATGGGCCCCAGCCAGGGAGGAACCTGCAACCTAGGTACATGCCCTTTGGTCAGAATTGAACCCAGACTCTGCAGTCAGCAGGCTGAGGCATAATGCACTGAGCCAAACTGACTAGGGCAGGATATGACATTTCTTAGCCCTCCAGCAGTGTACCTTCATTTTTTTCTCCAGGAGTGTGGTGGAAAACCCCTAGATCGCCTTTTTGGATTCTTATTACCCAAGTTACTAAGAATATTACCAGTGGCATACAGGGAGCTTAGCCTATGAGTCGTAAGAAAAGGTGTTTTCTCTGTAGTTCACTGCGATCACTGGCTCCATCCCTGCTCCTCCAATCCCAGCTACACGCCTGCTCAGGCCTGCTTACTGGGTGGCCTGGGCAGGGGACAAATAGACTTCTGAAATTGTTGGCTCTGGCCCTTCCCAGGCCTGCAGCCTCTGGCCAAGCCTGCAGGCCTGGGCAGAAGATGCACAAGCCCCTCTGATTGCCGGCTTCACAAAGCCCAGACCTCTGCGATCACTGGCTCTGATCCTCCCTGACATTGCTGGCTCAGCTCTTACTCCACTGGCAGCCTCTACTCAAGGCTGCAGGCCTGGGAAAAGAATCCCAGAGCCCTGTGATCCCCAGCTCTGCCCCTGCCCAACTACAGCCTCTGGCCAAAGCTACAGGCCTAGGCAGAGGATCCCCAGACCTCTGCATTTCCGGCTCCAGTGGTGCCCAGAACCCTGTGAACAAGGGCTCTGCCCCTGTCTCTCTGATCACTGGCTCTGCAGAGCCCAAGTCCCTGGGATCTCTAGCCTTACCCCTGCCCAGGTCAACGCCTCTGACCCAGGCCTTACGCCTGGGTAGGGTACACTCATACCTCTCCAATCACCGGCTCTTCCCCTGACCTCTCTGATCACCAACTCTGCCCTTGTCCAGGCCTGAGGCCTCTTGCAAAGGCCTCTGGCCTGGGCAGGGGACCACCAGCTCCCTCTCATTGCCTGCTATGCCCCTTGGGCCTGCCACTTCCCCTGCCACATGCTTGAGAGCCCTTTATCCTGCTAGAGTTCATGTGCAATATCCCATGAACTCTAGCAGGATAAAGGGCTCTCAGGCAGGTGGCGGGGGGAGGCGGGGTCTGACCACTTCAGTGGCGGGGCTGAGCCAGACTGGGTGCCACCATCTTATGGCCATGGGGGCAGACACTTTGTGATGGAGTGATGCCTAATTTACATATTACTGTTTTATTAGATAGGTTACTAAAGTAAGGTGACCAGATTTAAAGTGGTACAGCATTGACCAGGGGGGTTCTTTTTTTTTTCTTTCTTTATTTTTATTTTTATTATTACTTAAAATATTACAAAGAGTCATTGTAATATTTAAAATGCTGCGGGATGCGGGACAAACTGTTAAAAATTGGGACTGTCCCACCAAAAGTGGGACATCGAGTCACCTTATACTAGAAGCTGCACAAACTCATGCACTCAGAGGTGGTTCTCTAAGCTGGCAGTTAGAAATCCATCTTGCAGTCTGGGCCCACTGGCTCCTACCCCCTTGCCTGCATGCATGCATGATTTCCTCTAAACCCTCTGCCTGTTAGCCTGATTGCCCCTATCGTGTTCCCAGGCTGGCCTGACCGCCCCTATCTTGCCTCCCTGCTGGCCTGATTGCCCCTAACTGTCTCTGTCTTGACCCCTAGTCTGGCCTCTCTCTGCCAGAGGTGACCTGGCAGATCATCCCCTTTACCCTGTTTCTGTTGCCACTGCTGGCCTGAGCCTCAGCTTTTTGCAGCCACCCATTGCTGTCTAAGACTTGGCCCACACAGTTGCTGTGGCTTTGTCTGAAAGGACATCCAGAAGATGTCCATTCTAATTATCATCTTATCCTTTTATTCATATAGATTTGGGGACCATTATAATCATGCAGAACTTAAAAAATACACACATATTTTGGCTTAATAAACAGAGCATTAGCCTGTGGACTTTTAGGTTTGATTCTGATCAGGGGCACCTGCCTGGGTTGTGGGCTCGATTCCCAGTATGGGGACCTGCAAGAAGTAGCTGATCAGTGATTCTTATCATTGATGTTTCTATCTCTCTCTCCCTCTCCCTTTCTCTCTGAAATAAAAAAAAAAAATATTTTAAAGAAAACACATGATCTTCACTTTGGAGTTCGTCATTTTACAATATCTTTTGAGCAGTATTTTAACTTCCCTCAACTTTCCTTTACCCACCTTAAAGTGCAATCTATTTTGGGGAGGATGATCAGCAAAGTGATTCTAGTGGGTAGAAGTTTTTTTTTTGAAGAGGATGGGATTGTGAAAATATTTAAAAATTGAGTATAGTGATGGTTGGACCACTCTGAATTTACTTAAAAAAAAAACAGTTCATTGTACACTTTAGGTGACATATACAATATATAAATTATATCTCAACAAAGCTGTTTTTTTATTTCTTTTTAAATAAAGACAGTCTTATAATCAACTACAAATGTTTTCAGAGGCTCCCCAGGCCTCTGCATTCCAAACCACAGCTGTGACTCCCAGTTGTCTCCAGTCCTGGCAGGTCTGGATAGTATAGTTTGCAAAGGAGAAGGTGGCAAAAGGCTTGTGGAATTTCTGCAACTTCATTCCCTCAATCTCTTCATAGAGTACCAGGGCCATTTCCACTGTGCCAGCTCTCTGCTTCCTTCAACCTGTTGGGCAAAAGAATCCTGCATGCTCTGGACAGAAAGTGCATTCTCTCTTAGGTGGCCAGAATGCTTTTTATAAAGTCATTTTATGTACTCAAAAGAATAAACAGAGTTGTGGAAAGCTTTTATTGAATTCCTTTTACATGATTCTTCCAGTCTCATAGGAAGTGAGATGTGGCTCTGAATTCATCCTAAAGAGTGTCTTGGGGCAAAAGCACCCAGAATGCCACAACTTCTGCAGGATGCCTTACACAGTTTGCTGTCAGGACTCAGGGGGACTTGAGGGTGAGTGAGGCAGCAGTGCCAGCACAGAACCCAGGAGAAGGTAGCGCTATGTATACTGACCAGACCCATGTGAACTGCAGCTTCACCTGATGAGGTGGACAGGATGTTTCTGCTGCTTTGTTTTGTTCTGGCCTCCACCCCATCCGTCACAGACCTGTGCCTGCACTGAGACTGTGAATGTTTGATAGTCCTACTTTTTGGTGGACAGTGGATACACACCCACCTCCTGGAGATTGGTCGTTAAACACTGGCAGCTTCTCAGTGGCTCATGAGGACAGTGCAGCCCTAGGCCCAGAACAGACTTGGGTGTCCTTGGCTAGGAGGCCACCCCAGGTTAGGGGCTGCCAGCGGTTTGAGGCTGGCCATGACCCTGATTGTGGTGGGGATTTCTTCTGGGATGCTGACTCCACTGGCCTCTGGTTGCCTGCAATTTGAAGGCTAGCCATGCCCCTAATCTAGGTGGTAGCCCCTCATGGTGATCATTTGTCCTGCTCCCTTAGGTCCCTAGCCTGCTTTTCAGTCATATGTCCAGTCATTTTGGTCATTATGGACCCTGGTTTTTTATATATTAGGATAGTCATTCTATGCCATTATTATAAAAAAAATGCTCAATCTGTTTTTCAGGTCCCTGGGGATCTTATTATTAGCCAAGAAAGTACCAGATGAGGGTAAACATTTGGATTATGTACTGTTCTGCAAAATTCTGAGATCCCAGAAAACCCAAGGTATTGTTCTTTGGTTTCAGGGAAATAAACCAGAGGGTTGGTTGTGAAAGATATGACTTTATTGGGATTTTGGTGCACACTAGAGGTGGCCAACCAGGAGGTAACATTTATGGGTGAAGTTGAACTGCTAAGTCCCATGCAGCCTGTGGTCTGGTGGCACAGAAGATGGGAGCCATTATTTTGTTTCTATCTAGACTTTCCAAACACAAGGTTTTAAACTCATTTTTAAATATATATTTAAGAAAGGAAGGGAGATGGGGAGAAGGCGAGACAGAGATAGAAACATCCATGATGAGAGGTAATCATTGATCATCTACTTCCTGCACCCCCCCTCCTGGAGAATCAAGCAAACAACCAGGCGTATGCCTGGCCAGGAATCAAACTGTGACCTCCTGGTTCATAATTTGACACTCAACCATTGAGCCACACCAGTGGGGCCAACTACTTTTCATATATTATTTTTAGGATATTTTAAGTTACCTACAGGAAATATTTATGGACAGTGTTTTTTAAATTAAGGGAGGAATGATACAATATTTCAATGACACCATGAAAAAGCAAGAATTCTCTGACACCTTGCAACCAGTTCCTGTCTCCTTTCAATATATGTCTTGTTCATGTTATTTTTTGTTTTTGTTTCTAACACAATTTCTTTTGCATGTTTTTCCCACAGTGCAATAGTACTTAGAGTTATTCTCTACTAATCCCATTAGAACCAGCTAAGTTCCATTCCTTTTATGAATTATCATACACTAATGGTCCGGTGCACAAAATTCATGCAGGGGAAGTATCCCTTAGCCCGGCCTGCACCTTCTCCAGTCTGCCCCTTACCCCTTTGCATTCTGACCTTCTGGCTCCCAACTTCCCTCTGCCGTCAGCCTGCTCACCCCCAACTGTCCCATGCTGACCTGCTCACCTACCCTTCCCTTCTCACTGTCCTGATTGCCTCCAGCTGCCCCACTGATGTCCTGCTCACTCCAAATTTACCCCTTCTATTTGTCCTGATCACCTCCAACTGACCCCAACTGACATCCTGCTGGTCTGCATACTCCAAACAACCCTATCCCCCATCAGCCTGATCACCCACAAATGCCATCCCCTCTTGGCATCTAACCACCTCTACCTTGGCCCCGGCACCATGGCTTTGTCCAGAAGAACATCTGGAAGTCTCCTGTGCCAGAGGCCAGTCACTGTCACTTAGTAGAGAAATGTGCCTGAAGGCTGGTTGACCTTAATTGCCCTGAATAGTGGGGGAGCTATTCACCCATTGTTTAGATGAAGACATTGATAGTTAAAGCAGCCCTCCACTTCTGTCACTGATATGTAAATTCTTGTTGCCTCTTTGTTGTTGGAGTTTCCTGCCCTTAGGATAAGGATGTGGTTGTTTTCCCCACTGCCTTAATAAAAGCTTTGAGCAAGACTGGTGTGGGGGGCAATCTTACCCACCAGTGGAAAGATGCCACGCCTGGTCTCCATTATTCTAAATTAATTTTCTTCTAGTCTCTCTCTCTTCATTTTGCATGCGGCCTCCTCCAGAACTCGAACCCTGAACGGGAACCCTAAACCACGTGGGACATGTAAGGGGCTCCCGCATCTGGTGCCTAACTCAGGGCATCTGGAGGAGATGATATTTTTTGTCTAGAGCAAAGGGGAAATACACTGAAAGAAGGTGTGGAAATTTCACTGGAAAAAGGTGAAGGAATTTCACCACACACAGAAGCCCACGTCAGGCTACAGAAATCCAGAATCTGTAAGTAGGGTGGGAATGTCTTTGTCAACCAGGCTAACTGGGGGAGGATTCGAATTTTGATTTGTCATATTTAGAGAGATTATTTTTAAAGAAAAGGTTATCACTTAATTGGAGATATAAAAATTTTTAAACCTGGGTTTAGAAATTATTAAACAACTGTATGCTTAAGGAATTAAAAGTTTCAGAAGGTGTTCTTTTTTTGTTGCTTGTTTGTTTGATGTTTAAAATTTAACCCTTGGTTTCCTGAAGAAGGTACATTAGATCTTGAGTGTTTTGCCAAAAGGTTGGTTAAAATCTGAAAGAAAAAACTTATCTCAAAATACTTTTTCCATGGGGAACATAATATTGCGGTTGCTAGAACCTTTTACAGAGCTTGAAGAGCAGGAGCCTCCTTGCTCAGTTGTTCCCTCCGCTCCTCCCAGAGAAGAGCGGGAAGTAAAAATGGAGAAATGGCCTTTATGGCCCCCTCCCCCACCTACGTGTCCTAATCCTGAAACATTTAATTCACAACCAATAGAATCATCTATTCAGAGAGCCATCAGAAAAGGAATGAAGAACATGTCGGTAGAAGAAAGACTTGCCTTTCCTGTTATAGAAGTAGCTGACCCATAGCTGCCAAATCAGATGATAAGATGCTATGAAAAATTTGATTTTAAAATGATAAAAGCTTGGCAAGAAAGCATTGTTCAAAATGGCCCAACAGCTCCTTTTACAGGAGAAATTATGAATAATATTTATGAAGCATTCTTAACTCCCTATGACTGGTATTCTCTAGCTCATGCAACTCTGGATGGAGGCGATTATCTATTATGGAAAGGAGAATTTTTAGAAAAATGTCAAGAGCAAGCCCACACAACCAGAAGGAAAAATGCTCAAATAACTTATGAAATACTGGCAGGACTGGGACAATATATGGATATACAAAATCAGCTATGTTATGTGTGACAGGAGTATGAGCAAATTAGACTTTGTGGAAGGAAAGCCTGTTAGGCCTTACCAACAAAAGGGAACCATTGGGCCAGTCTGTGTAGATTGAAATGTCACAGGCAATCACCGGGAAACAGCCAGAGGGGCCCCTCCCAAGGTTGGGGTGGCGAACAGTATTTTCAGCAACGACCTTAGAGAAAATAAGTTGTCTTTTTAAAATCCTGCCACAGTGCTTCAGGCCAGGAATGTGGTTAATTTGCATTTTAAATTCCTCAGGCTTCCAGCAAAAACTGCTTCTCAATAGATAAAAGTTTTGATCCAAATTTTTCCCTTGTATTTACAGTGTAAAAGTTAAAAATGTACTGTTTTAATGTTTATTGTCTGAGTTTTGTCTCATTAAGTCATGTAATATAACCTAGCTATCTCATAACTAAAAGGGAGGGTTGAGCAGCTGCCCTACAGAGGCATTGCACGTGGCTCTCATGGGGGCCGCCTATCCCTCTGAGTTGGACAATCACAAAAGAAAATGATTGCTTACTGAAGTAGAATGGGATCTTAGGGACAGAGTTTTAAGATGGAGTTATACTATAGAAACAGGATGGGACAAAAGAATCAAGTGGTGAATTTATTTACTGTGTTTTTTCCTATGAAGATACTTAATTTTAATTATTCAAAGTTTAATCAAGGTCTCATAATTCAAGTTATGTGATAGACCACTGTTCTAAACAGTCAACTTAATAAGAGCCGACGGTGGAAGCTCATTTTTCTTAAATGAGGTTTAAAAATAAAAATATTCTTTAAGGGTACAGAATAAAATAAATAATATCAGACATTACATTTGATTTATCAATAGCAATAAATGTGTTTCTCCCAGTGTTTTTCCTGACATTCATAAAAAAATTTAATGACCACATTGAAAGTATTTGATTCCATGGTCAAAACTAAATGTTTCTGTTGTGCATAAATATTCAATGCAATGCCCAGATGTCGTAACCCCTCCAAAACCACGAGGGAGTTCCAAAACCTCTGCAAGAAAATGAGAGCTTTATTATTAGAGTTAACTCGGACTTCCACACATGCTCACTGGCACAGCAGCGCGATGGGAGGAAGTGCAGGTTCAGGAAAACAAAAGATTTATAAGGCCGGAAGTAGTGGGTGGGGTAATGTGTGTGGCCCCTGTTGATTGGTTGAGGGAAGGTCCTGGGCCGGGCATTTCCTCTGCATCCCTATTGGTCCTGCTGCAGTCTTGCACCACCCTAACATTCCCCCCTTGGTTTTATGTACATGAGTCAAATCATTGACTCTTCTGGGTACTTCTTTTCCCTTAGGTCCTGAGGGGAGCATTCTGTTCATTCACATTTCCCCCCAAATTCCTTTGTTCATTTGGTCATAACATGTTCCTTGCTGTGTGGGGCAGAGGTACCTGCTCTGTGCCCCGCATACGAGGAAGAGGGCCTGAGGTGCCTTCCGTAGCAGAGCCCCCCACATTCCTGCCAGGTACTTCCTGTCAAGCAGATGTCCTCTAGCTTTGACAGGTCTGAGGTCGCAACAGAATCCTGGCCTCGCCCTCCAAAAGATCAGCCCCCAACCTGGGGCTCTTCCCGGGCACCAAAAGGCACTTCTATGTGGCCCTGGAGGTCAGCCAGGGAGGGGGCCTGGGCATTGGTGCTGGGGACACTCTGCAGGTGCAGGCAACCGCCTGCATGAGGGTGCTGGCAAAGGCACCGTCATGGGAGCCAGAGTGGATGCCTCGGGCTCTGTGCCTCCAACCCCGTCCTTGAGGCCACATCCGACTGCTTTCTGGAATCTTACAGAAGCATCAGAAACACCTCTTCCAAGGTGGCATCTGTGACCCCGAAACCTGCCAGGCACAGGCGGTGCCAGTTCTGAAGCACCTGGAGGAGACCCTCGAAGCTGGCTAGGTTGTCCCTGGAGAGGAAATGCCAGCGGGACACAGGTCTTCATCAGGGCTGCGGTGCAAGCCGCATCCTGCAGGCTGTCCAACTCCAGCAGGCTGAGAATCCGGCCCTGCTGCAGGACAGCCACGCAGTTGCCTCTGCCTGGTCCACTTACTGGATGAAGATGTCCCAGATGACAGCCTCATCCACAGGTCTCTGGATGGTGTTGATCCTGCATAAGCAACCTGCTGCCAGGCATCCAGGCCTGTTGCGGCGACTTGATGGATGTGAAGAGCAGGTCCAGGACAGTGAGCCTGTCCAACATGACATCCCTGCTGAGGACTTACTCTCAGCTCCTCTCTGACCACAGCCAATGTTTTCTGCAGGTTCCTGCCATCAGCGAGGGTGGCCCCAGAAGTGGGCGCACGCAGCCCTGTCCACTCAGGCTGGGCTGCCCTCACTCGGGAGCGGTGGCACTCAGTCCTGCATCACGTTGGGGAGGCATTTATCCCTGGCATGTACCTTGAACTCGTACCTGTCCATCTGCTCGCGGTCAAGCATTGTGTAGTCGATGGCAAAAATCCTAATCACAGAGGGCACCAGCAAGTAGGCGACCTCCGTGTTCTTGCTGTTGTTGGCGTCGGTGGCCAGCACGGTGGCCACCCTGGAGACCTCCACCACTGTCTGGCTGGCTCTGGTTGCCCTCCATGTCGCTGGCTGGTTCTGGTCGTCCTCCATGTCGCTGGCCAGTTCTGGCTCGAAGGGCATGTCCCCCACCACTGTGCAGGTGACCACGCCGTTCTCCGCCTGGTTCTTGTGGAAGGCTGCTCACAGTCTCGGGCCATGATGCTGAAGTATAGCTGGCTCACTTCCTCATGGTCAGGATGCTGACCCAGACCGACGCCTCATCCAGGTACAGCAGCTGCCACACCGACTTGGTGGTGGCGCCGCCCATTGACCCCCACGTCCAGGTCAGGATTGGGGTGCCCAGGGTGCTGTTCTCCACCAGGTCGGCCTCGTACATGCTCTTCTCAAAGTAGGGGCTGTTTTCATCGGGTCGCCGCCATCACGCACCCACAGAGTCAGCTCCTACGAGTCACTCTGCTCATGGTCCAGTGCTCCCTTTATGATGAGCTGCCACTGCTTTTTGCGGTCCTGGGTGTTGGCCGCCTATAGCTCAAACACGCTGCTGCCTCCGCTGCCTCCGTCCAGGCATCACTGCAGTTCCCGCCGTTTCCGCCGGGGTAGGGGGCGCTGTCTGCAGCCGTGGTGCGCCGACCCTCACCACCTCTGCCACTGCTGCCCCTGGGCTTCTGGACTTCCCTCTGGGTAGGCTGCAAAGCCTGAAAGAACTTGAGTAGAATTAGTTCCTTGAATCTGTAGAGGCCCCACTGGTTTCCAGGCCAGTCTTCCAGGCTGCTTCATCTGCGACCCAGTTGCCCTTTGCCTCTGTGAAGTTTTCATACTCTGCAACAGCTCTCTGTCCCAATCTGAGCTGTGCTGCCTAGGTCCCACTCTGAGATGGGCATGGGAAAAGCAGCCATGGGGCAGGAGAACCTATGCCCCTATGGCCTCCATGCCCTGCAACCACCTTGAGATCCTCTCGCCTGCTGGCGGGGGCCCCAGCATTGATTGGGTGACTCATGCATTCGATATCCAGCACTCTAACTGGATACAACAGGGTCATGTCTCTCTGGAGCCCTGTCTGATGAAGAGGCAGGCCTAGCATAGTGCAGTCTACACAAATCGATTGCCAGGCACTAGGGCTGGAAATGGCACATACTGCCTGCTTTCTTTGTCCCTATCCTTTATTTCCTTTGACTAGAAGATTTTAACAGACTGCTCCAGGCTTTACCTTGATTAGCACTGGGGCATGGTTCTTAGCCAGGCCCTGAGGACAGCGAGAATTCTTTCTTTACAAAAGTGTGTTTTCTAAAATAGGATTAAGCAGCATTTCAAATCACCTACAATCAATTACCTTGAGACACTGTTGTAGAAATGACACTGACTTTAAATTCTCTACTCTTCCTTCCCCTGACACTGCCAGGGACAGGACTATCAGCGAGGTTTCTCCACCTAGGCGAAGCTGTGCTGAGCCATCTGACAGTTCCTATGGCAGATTAGCGACCAGGTCTCTCCCAAGTGTCCTTGGTTCAGGGAAGACAAAATTTCTGCTCAGTTTCCCTATTCTAATTGTCCCAGCTTACTGTCCCATTATCCATTTAACTTTTAACATTTTTCTTTATACACCAAAACCACACTTTCCATACTTTTCAGTCAGTTAGAACTCTTAGGCTTAATTGTTCCTACAGTTGAGGTTTGTGCCACCCCTGACATGGGCATGGTTACACGGGCCTGCAAGACAGTATAAAATTGTCTCTCAATAGACACAAAAACCTGATGGTATTCTTCTTTTCCCAGTTGGGCACCTGTCCTTTTGACAACTGAATTCAAATCTGTAAGAAAATTAAGATTAATATACTTACACTGTGGCCACTTCTGACAGCTAAATCTTCTCCTACTACACATGACACATGGTAAGGCTATACAAACATCTTAGAGAGGTGACTAAAGTCTATTCTTGATTTTCCCACACAAGGAAAAATTGCCCTTTTCTATATGGAGCCATCCAATGAAGACACAGGTATCATTTAAGGTTTTCTGCAAGCCATTGTTAGGGCTGTGCATTGTGGCCAGTTCTTCTTTCTAGCCACAAACACAGTTTGTCCAATTTTCTTAAAGAGTATTCTGGCATAGGACTAGATTGGCTGTGACCAATTAGTTGGAAGACACCACTGTACTCAGATCAGCCAAATTTAGTAATTTCCCATTTACTAGCTTAGCTTCTTATTTTTAACCTTAATTCCCACTATCTTTACTTTTATTCTTTTTGTCATATGTCCAGAACTTGTATAAAATTTTTCACTCTTAGAAACCTTAAACAACCAGCATTTCTTAGATTAGCAACACATTCATACCCAAACAGAAATTCACTAGGTAAACAATATTAAGCAAGCAACAAAGATGCATATTTAAACAATAAAGTCAGATAACATTCCCCTTTAAAGCCTTGGTGCATACATTTATCAACACACTTTAAGTACACTCTTACTTTCAAGAAAATATACATCCAGCAAAGTATAGTAAAGCTTCTGTAATAAAAACTAAGAGCAGGCAAATTAAAAATATCCCATTTTAGTTTAGTAAGCAACATTTCCTTTTGTGATTGTCTAATTCAGAGGGAGGGGGCAGCCCCGCCTTTCCAAGATGGTGGCCCCCATGAGGACCATGTGCATTGGCCTGGGCCATTCAGCCACCCGAACAAACCCCTTTAACTTGCTTATATCACATGACTTAATGAGACAAAGCTCAGACAATATACATCACATTTTAAACTTTTATACCATAAATCTAGACCAAGACTTTTATCTTTTGAGAAGCAGTTTTTGCTGGAAGCCTGAGGAATTTAAAATGCAAATTAACCACATTTCTGTCTGAGCCTTCAGCTGGATTTCTATGATCCAGGCCTGAGGCACCCCTCTGGCCATTTTCTGGCAATTAACTAGCCCTTTTTTTTGTAAAGCTCACAAGATTTTACACAGAGAACCTGACTCAAGGCAGTAAGGTTTGAGCAATTCCAAAACTTAAGCTGTTACTATGTTGCAGTGGGGGAACCAGGTTGAAAAGAACAAACAGAGAAACAGTTTTACACTGGAGAGTACTACATTTACATAAAAACAGCGGAGTTTCAGAGCCATTTAGTAAACCAAACAGACCAGTTAACTCTCAGTAGAGCTGAGCAGATAAACGAAACAGTGCCCAATTCTCCAGAACAGAATAAAACACAGAAACACTGAAACAGACAGACAACCTTCCAACTCTAACTCCGTGAAGCAAAACCGAAAGGAGGAGCGACCATGTTGTTTCAGAACCTTAGAGGCAAACCCTTCTCTCCGGTCTGAAATCCTGGAGGGAAATTTCCCGTCCCTCCGATCTTAATTCGTGGAGAGACATGTCCTATCTCCCATCTCTCCAATCTCTCCAAATTCGTGGAAGGCCACTTCTGATCCCTCCTGGAGGGTGAGACGTCTCTCAATCCCTCTGGCCTGCTGTAACCTATTATTCCGGCAATGTCTACCTAGGTTCTTTCAGGCATAACCATTCCAGAAATGAGCTCACACAAAAAGACAGGCAAGACAGACAAGATGCATACCGTGGTCAATCAGGCTCTCCAGTTTGGGGGTCCCTCAGAGGTCTTGAGGGTCCCAGATGAGGCCCCAAATGTTGTGCATAAATATCCAATGCAATGCCCAGATGTTGTAAACCTCCCATAACCATGAGTGAGTCCCGAAACCCCCGCAAGAACATGAGAGCTTTATTATTAGAGTTAACTCAGACTTCACACACTCTTACCGGCACAGCGGCGTGATGGGAAGAAGTGCGGGTTTCAGGAAAACAAAGAATTTATAGGGCCGGAAGTAGTGGGTGGGGTAATGTGTGTGGCCCCTGTTGATTGGTCGAGGGAAGGTCCTGGGCCGGGCATTTCCTCTGCATCCCTATTGGTTCTGCTGTAGTCTTGCACCACCCTAACAGTTTCAAGTCTTAATAATTTTAAATTAGATACATATGTTTGACAGTTTTTCTGAATGTAACATTTCAAAAATGTAATTAAAGGACAAATTTTGTGCATCTCAAAGGGCCCTGAGATTGTACAAAAGAATTTATTCTTTCTCCCCAAAAAGAGATAACTAAATTGGACCAACACAATATTTTTAATTACGTGAGAAAATTCTGCCAAATAATAAATAAATAAATAAATAAATAAATGAAAGAAAGAAATCAATTTATTAATAGCAATGTTTTTATTTAAATATATATATCTTGATTTAAAATGACTTCAAAACTTTCGGCATTTATATATTATTTGTTTAAAGTCATCCTAGAGAACCCTGCCTTCTTTAAACTAAGGACAATTAAGCCTAAATTATTTTAAAATTGTTACATGATCTTAGAGCGCTAAATGCTACTATGCATATCATGGGAGCTTTGCAGCCTGGACTCCCAGCGCCTTCACAAATCCCTTTGAATTGGTCTCTCATAGTAGTAGATCTAAAAGACTGTTTTTTTCACCATTCCCTTGGCACCTCAAGATAAACAGAGATTTGCATTTTCAGTGCCACCCATTAATAATATAGAATCCATGAAAAGATATCAGTGGAAGGTTTTACCTCAAGGAATGGCCCTACTTTGTGTCAAAAATATTTGGCTCAAGCTGTTCAGCTTTTAAGGGACAAATACTCCCAATGTTACATTATTCATTACATGGACAACTTGCTCTTAGCAAGCCCACGGGAAGAGCAGACTTTGGCCATGTTTACCCAATTAAAAGAGGAGCTCCCTAAATGGGATTTAAGAATTGCTCCAGAAAAAGTACAGAAAGAAACGCCTTTCCAGTACCTGGAAACCATAATTGAAAACCAATGCATTAGGCTTTAAATGATTTTCAGAAATTATTAGAGGACATTAACTGGTTAAGACCTTATCTGAAGGTCTCTACAGGAGAACTGACAAATTTATTTAGCTTACTTAGAGGTGACCCTAATCTTTCCTCTCCTTGAATTTTAACAGATGAAGCTAGAAATGAGCTGCTAAGGGTTGAGCAGGCAATTTCCTCCGCCCAAGTAGCCCAGGTCCAGCCTGAATTACCTTTGTTGGGACAAATTACTCTACTGCAAATAGTCCCACTGAAGTCATCTTTTAAAATAAAAGTTCTCCTGCCATTATTGAATGGATCCACCTAGGGCATCAATCCTCTAAAACTGTGGTTACATATGTGGAACTATTGGCCCAATTAATATTTCAAATTAGAAAACATTGAAAACAGCTTAGAGGGGAAGAGCCTCAGTGTATCTACCTCCCCCTCTCCAGAAAGCAATTAGAAATATTATTTCAGACTGATATAAATTGGCAAATTGGGTTAAGTGGATATACAGGGGAACTTAGCTGTCACCTATTAAAAGATAAATTACTACAATTTTTATATAATACCTCCATCATTATCCAAAAAATACTAGGCAGGAACCAATTCCTGGAGCTTTAACTGTTTTCACTGATGGATCATACAGCAGGTGAAACAGATTGTTAAGAAATGTCCCACCTGCATGTTACATCTACCTCAAGGGCCTAGCACAGGAGTTAACCCTAGAGGTTTACTGAGGGACCATATCTGGCAAATGTATGTAACACATTATAATTCCTTTGGATGCCTTGGGGCATTGCATGTCTCTGTAGATACCTTTTCAAAAGTCCTGTGGGCTATTGCAAAACAGGAAAGAGCAAAACAGGTTATTAACCATTGCCTAGCTGCCTTTGCTGTCATGGGAATTCCAAAAATTATTAAAACTAATAATGGGCCTGCTTACACAAGCTATCAATTCCAGGAATTTTGTAAAAAATTGGAAAATTCAGCATTACAGAAATACCATATAATTCCCAAGGAAAGGCCATTATTGAACAACAGCATCAGCTACTAAAATCCCAACTTGGAAAACAAAAAGGGGGGATGATGGAGAAATCACCTACAGGTAGGCTGCATCAGGCCTTAATTACCTTAAATTTTTTCACTTATGTTGCTGATGGAAAGACACCTATGGAGCTGCATTGGTGTCAGAATAAAACAAAAGAAAATGGTCTAGTTAAATGGAAGGACCCTGAATCTGGTTTATGGAAAGGACCTGATCCATTATTAACCTTTGGAAGAGGGTATACTTGTATATTCCCAGAGAATTTTTCCAAACCCATGTGGATTCCTGCTAGAAATATTAAACTGCAACAGGAATCCAAGAGAGAAACTAGCCAGACTAATGAGGAGCTTGTGCCTGGATCCACACCATATAGCTGCAGACAATCAACTCCCTCAGCCACAAAGAGCAGCAAACAGCCCGGAGACCATCTGGGGCATGGTAAAGAAGACAATACCAATGCCTGACGCCTGAGAACGTCTTTATTGCCCTGCTAGCAGTAATCATCTGTAAGGTAATATTACCTGGGGCAAATGTAGAAGTATTTCAGACTTATGCTCCTGACCCTTCATGGGTAAGAACCCTTACATGGGCTGATCACAGCCTAATATAGTATCCAGTAAGAACTTGGGTGGGGCAAGGAAGTAAGTACTTGTCTTTACAAGAAAGAAATTGTTAGCCAGTTTAAAATTGAATTGCCATTGCCTAGAGCAAAGAACATCTTTACATAATATTATTCTACAATGTAATTAATAATTTTTGATATTTTACAACAGCATATTGTACATTTATCCCAAACAAACTTACAAATTAATTCTTTGAATGTTTGGCAGCAATTTCATATGGACATGAAAAGATTTAATCCCTTCCACTGTGTGGAGAGCCCCCTGGAAAGGCATTTGAGCATTGTGTATTGGCCTCTGGCTCTTTTGCCAAGAAAATCCCCTTCTACAGCTGTTGCCTGAAGTCTCTGTTCATGCTGAGGTTGAAGCCTTAAGGTGGCTGGTAACATGGATCTGTCTAAACCTGGGTTCCCCCAAGATATGTGAACCATGCCGGAGCCCTGCCAGCAGGTGAGGGGATCCCAAGGCAGTTGCTGGGCATGGAGGACACAGGGGCATAGGCTACCTAGGAGACAGAAGTGAACCTCACATCACCCTACTTGGCCCCAAAGAATGGCTGGTTAGTAAATGACGGGTAAGATCCCTCATGGAAAGGGCGACCTAAGACAGGCACAGCCAAAGGGGGTCATAAGGAGTGAATTTGGGAGTCAACAGAGGTGGGGCACAGATCCTCACCCCCCTCCCCAAAGCATGGGCTTGAACACTCGCCCCTTCTGAGGGAGGTCTCCTGCCCCCATGGCTGCTACCCACTTCCCATACCCAGCTCAGAGAGGGACCCAGGCAACAAAAACTTCACCCAGCTCAGCTCGGGACCCAGATAACAGAGACTTGGCTGACAGCAGCTGCTATATATCTAAATTCAGTCTAACACCAAAAAATGCTCAGGGCGTTCTCAGGGATGCAAAATAATCCTTTCCATTAATATTTACAGTGTAAACTAAAATTGTTGTTAAAGTATTAAATTTGACAGTAAAATAGTAGTCAAGTTTAATTTGAAATAAATATTCAAGAAAATTTAATTGTACAAAAAGCTGTTTCTAAAGTATCAACCAAAACTTTTATTGGTAGTTCATGGTAAAATTGCTTAACATGCAATGAATCTAAAGCAGTTACAGTTTTGTGCAAAAACTTAAAGTTACTTAGACTGCATTATAAAAATTTTTCCAAAGCCTCCTAATAATTAAATCAGAAAAGGGGGATAGTGGAAGGATACCATGTAAGGAAAAATATCCTGTAGAAAAAATTTTTACTTTGAAAAATTAATCTTCATTTGTAATACTAACAAGATACCCATAAAAAACAAACATGGTGTCAAAATAAGACAAAGGAAAATCATTTGGGAAAAATTAAAAGGGATCCCAAGAAAAATTTATAGAAAAAATTCCTTTATTAACTTTTGGTCAAGAATATGTTTGTATATTTTCAGAAAACTACTCCAAGACCATGAGGATTCCTGCAACAGAGAGGAATTATCAGGAATGCCCCAGCTATGAAGGCAAGAGGAAAAACAACCCAGGGATGGAAGAAGCTGACAACACTTTGACACACTAGCAGTCAGCAACTGTGTCACTGCAGGTTACCCTGGACCACACCAAAGAAGGTTGGACCTGCATTGCCATCATTTGTTCACCATCCAGAATTGAAATATCATTGCTGAAAGACCTGTTGGACATTGAAACTTGGATTCATAACTGTTGTACTTGGGACTCAAATATTTTTTGTTCTTATATGTTTATTTCTGGTCTGCAGAAACAAGATCTTTTAAAGGAAAGAAAGAGGGGAGATGCCGGAGACCAGTCATTGTCACTTAGTAGAGAAATTTGCCTGAAGGCTGGTCAACCTTAATTCCCCTGAATAGTGGGGGAGCTACTCACCCATCATTTAGATGGAGACATTGATAGTTAAAGCAGCCCTCCACCTCTATTACTGATATGTAAATTCTTGTTGCCTTTTGTTGTTGGAGTTTCCTGACCTTAGGATAAGGATGTGGTGTTTTCCCCACTGCCTTAATAATAGCTTTGAGCAAGACTGGTGTGGGGGGCAATCTTACCCACTAGTGGAAAGATGCCACGCCTGGTCTCCATTATTCTAAATTAATTTTCTTCTAGTTTCTCTCTCTTCATTTTGTGTGCGGCCTCCTCTGGAACTTGAACCCTGAATAGAAACCCTAAACCATGCGGGATGTGTAAGGGGCTCCCACACTCCTGGAAGATCTCCCAGTCTAATTAGCATATTACTCTTTTATTAGTATAGCTAGAGGCCTAGTATGCTGGTGGGGGTTTGTTTGCTCTGAAGAGAGTCCTGAATCAGGGTGGGTGTCCTGCTGGGGTGCCTGGCCAGCCTGGATGAGGAGCTGAGGGCCGTTTTCAGACTGGCCACATCCCCCTTAGTGTGGAGGTCCCAAATGAGGTGCCTGGACAGCCTGGGTGAGGGGCTGATGGCTGTTTGCAGGTTGGCCAAGCCCCCAGTGAGAACTCCCACCCTATTGGGGGTGTGGCCAGCCTGGGTGAGAGGCTGAGGGTCATATGTAGGCTGCCCACAGCCCCTCCCGGGGGGGGTCACACTGGGGTGCCTGGCCAGCCTGAGTGAGGGGCTGATAGCCGTTTTCAGGCTGGCCACACCTCCCAGTGACCCAAGCTCCCAGCCTCTCTTTTTTTTTCTTCTTTTTTTCAGTGCCTCCTTGAGTGGAGGCCAGGATAGGCTGGAAGCAGGTATCTGGGATTTATTTATCTTCTATAATTTGTAGCTTTGAGTGGAGCTCAGGGATGGCCAGGGAAGGTGGGAAGCTTGGCTTCCTCCATCGCTGGAAGCAACCCAAACCTCCTGCTTGCTCCAGGCCCATGGATACCTCCATCTTAGTTGGGTTAATTTGCATACTTGCTTCTGATTGGCTGGTGGGTGTAGCAGAGTGGCAGAGTGATGGAGTGATGGTTAATTTGCATGTTTCTCTTTTGTTATGTAGGATTCTTACTCATTTTTAAAGTTGTATAATATTCCACAGTATGAGATAGCCATAATTTAGAAAATTCTTTTCTGCAGAAAACTTTTAAAACATATCTGTTATTATAAAAATGTAAGTAAAATATATTAAACATTTTTTAATTTCACACACAGGAAAATACTATTGGGAAAATTTTTTCTAACTTTCTTTTTAAATCTTTTTTTATTAATTTGAAAGAGAGGAGGAGACAAAGAGAGAGAAATATTGATTTGTTGTTCCACTTATTTATGCATTCACTATACTGTCATATGTTAAGATACACTTTCACCAATTAAGCTACAATATGAAGTCCACTGTAGGATGTGGCTATAGGTTTAAAGTTGCAGGACTAAACACCTGGATTCACTACTTCCGGTGAAAGCAGCCCACAAGCTGAGTGACATCTAGTCTGTGTGGAAGGTGAACTCTGACCAGAAGCACCCCCTGTGGATCACCTTCAAGAAGACAGCAGACCTGGCCAAGCAACCTGCTCCAAGAAATTCAGATAATACCCTGCTTAATTCTCCGTGTATCTTTCTTTCTTATCTCTTCCTAACACAACATGCTCTAGTATTTCTGGAAAATACTGATTTTATATAACAATTCATATTTTGTCTTTTTATGAGTGTCAGCGGAACCCGAGACTAGTACAAGGAGGAGAACTCATCTGCTCTTACTGGGACACAAAAGCACCATAAAATTACTGCTCCCTACACAGAAAACAAAAGCCTTATCATAAATTGTTGTATTACACCTTGTTATGCCATCCTTTGCTCCTTGCTTAGAAACTCACTACCCAAATATGCTAGACTGGGTAGTCCATGAGAAAACCCAATCAAGCCAGATTTTTGTTAGCTATACTTTTCAGCATGTGGCATGTTACGCCTCTACTACTAAATGCATGTGGTGGTGGTGGTGGGGTTGTATTGGATAGGACCTGTCATGGCCAATGTGCAGTTAACTAACACTGCTCCTATTTGTTTTAGCAGTACGCAGGACCAACATCCAACAGGTCATCTCCCAGATACCACTCTACCCCCAAGGCTGAGAACACCACATACCCCTGGTGGCCCCTGCAGGAACATTCTATGTGTGTAGGACCACTGCTTACCTCTGCCTGCCTAAAACCAGAAGAACTCCCTACAAATCCCTCTGAGAGGAAGAAGCAGGATGCTAACCCCTTGGTCATCATCCCTTTCTAGCAGGAAGTAGCTAAGAGCAATAATTACTCCTGTTCACCATAACATCCTGTGGTCGTTGCTCCACAAGACTAAAAGGATGAGGAGGAAACTGGTTTTGCAAGGCATGTCAGGACATAAAAACTGTGAACAATGTACTGCCCTTGGGGGTAGGGAGAAAAAGGTCATTATCACTGGCCCCAACACCTGGGGCCTTCCTTTAAGCCCAAGAAAGGGGGTGGAACCATATCTGCAAGACAAAGAACCCGGAAGGTTATAAAATGTGAAACCCTCTGCATGTTACTTCACTCTGATTTGAAAATTATTTCTGGAGTCCACTAGTATTAATAAATGGGCTCCTCCCTCTCTCTAGGAAGCATGCTTGGTATTTTTTTGGTCTTCTGCAACAAGCAAACATTTTCCAATTATCCATGGACTGTCCTTGGATTACTCTCTGATTCAGAATTCTGTTTTTCTAATAAGAATCTCTGGACTTAAGAAACAATTACCTACCAAACTGATTTCTCATTATCTTTTAGTTAAACCTTCTTGGGTGAGTGGGACAGAGTAAACATCAGAAGGCCAGTATTTCCCAAATCCTGTTGAAAATCTTAATCCCTGATTCAAATGTAGATAAGAGGAGGAAAATTCATGATGTATCCTAGGAATTGCTGCCTTCCTTTCTGATCTCTTCAACACAATGTCTGATATTATCTTAATAGTTAATAACATCAACAGTAGTAGTTACCACTAAACAAATGGTATGTTTTCACAATTTTTCAAACTTTAAGAATTCTAAATGAATAAACTCACTTAAAACTTATAATACCCTATAAGATAAGTATTTTAACTATCATCATTTCTGATGAGGAGAGGAAATTGAAGTTTTAGGCATGTAGAAATGTTTGATTATATGTCTGAGATAATAGTGTTAGTGATAGTTCAGATTAATCCATGGCTTCTTCTCTATACCACTTATAAGCTCATTAATACTTGGATAGTTTTATGACGTTTATGCTGCCTTCTCCATATCATTACGCCATTCACTCACTAATGATTCCAAATGCAGCTCTTTTCTGCTATGTTGCAATGAGAGATGCACTAAAACTGTGCCTGCATATCCAATGTAATGCCCAGATGTCATGATCCCCAAAGAGCACGAGTGAGCCCGACTCTGATGCAAAAACATGAGGGCCTTTGTTATTTGAGTTAACTCGGTCTTCCCACGATCACCCTCCACAGCAGAGCGACAAGGGAGGAAGTGCCGGTTCCAGGGGAACAACGAATTTATAGGGCCGGAAGTAGTGGGGTGGGGTAACGTGTGTGGCCCCTGTTGATTGGTCGAGGAAAGGTCCTGGGCAGGGCATTTCCTCTGCATCCCTATTGGCTGGTCTGCACTCTCACGCTGCCCTTACATTCCCCCCTTGGTTTTATGTACATGAGTCAAATCATTGACTCTTCTGGGTACTCCTTTCCCCAAAATCGTGAGGGGAACATTCTGTACGTTCACCCTTCTCCCACAGCCCCTTTGTGCATTTGGTCATAACATGTTGATTCTTGCTGCGTGGGGCAGGGTTCCCTTCTCTGTGCCCCGAATATGAGGAAGGGGGCCTGAGGTGCCTTCCATAGCAGGGGCACCCCCACACTCCTGCCAGGTACGTCCTGTCAAGCAGATGTCCTCTGGCCTTGACAGGTCTGATTCGCAACAGAATTCTGGTTTTGCCTTCCAAAAGACCAGCCCCCAGCCCAGGGCTCTCCCCGGGCACCAAAAGGCACTTCTATGTAGCCCTGGAAGTCAGCCAGGGAGGGGGCCCGGGCATTGGTGCTGGGGCAACTCCGCAGGTGCAGGCAACCGCCTGCATGAGGGTGCTGGCAAAGGCACCGTCGTGGGAGCCAGAGTGGATGCCTTGGGCTCTGCGCCTCCAACCCCGTCCTTAGGGCCACATACAATTGCTTTCTGGAATCTCACAGAAGCATCAAAAACACCTCCTCCAAGGTGGCATCTGCAAACCCGCAATTCGCCAGGCGCAGGCAGCGTTGGTTCTGCTCCAGCACCTGGAGGAGACCCTTGAAGCCGCCTCGGTTGTCTCTGGGGAGGAAATGCCTGTGGGACGCAGGTCTTCATCAGGGCGATGGTGCAAGCTGCATCCTGCAGGCTGTCCAACTCCAGCAGGCTGAGAATCCGGCCCTGCTGCAGGACAGCCAGGCAGTCGCCTCTGCCTCATCCGCTTACTGGATGAAGATGTCCCAGGTGACCTCCTCCACAGGTCTCTGGACAGGGCACAGGCTGGCTGGTGTTGATGCTGCATTAGCAACCTGCTGCCAGGCACCCAGGTCTGCTGCAGAGACTTGATGGATATGAAGAGCAGTTCCAGGACAGTGAGCCTGTCCAACATGACATCCCTGCTGAGGACTTACTCTCAGCTCCTTTCTGACTGCAGCCAAGTCTGTCTGCAGGTTCCTGCCATCCATAAGGGTGGCTCCAGAGGTGGGTGCACACAGCCCTGTCCACTCAGGCTGGGCTGCCCTCATTCGGGAGTGGTGGTATTCAGTCCTGCATGATGTTCTTGTCGTCCACCTGCATGATCACTGTGGTGCTGCCCTGCAGCACGGGGCGGCCTTTGTCCCTGGCGTGTACCTTGAACTCGTACCTACCCATCTGCTCATGGCCCAGCATCGTGTAGTTGATGGCAAACACCCCCGTCACTGAGGGCTATAATGAGTAGGCGACCTCTGTGTTCTTGCAGTTGTCGGCGTTGGTGGCCAGCACAGTGGCAATCCTGGAGACCTCCACCACCATCTGGCCGGCTCTGGTCGCCCTCCATGTCACTGGCCAGTTCTGGCTCGAAGGGCATGTCCCCCACCACTGTGCAGGTGACCACGCCGTTCTCCCCCTGGTTCTTGGGGAGAGCTGCTCACAGTCTCGGGCCATGATGGTTAAAGCACAGCTAACTCACTTCCTCACCGTCAGGTTGCTGAGCCAGCCCGACGCCTTGTCCAGGCTCAGCAGCCGCCACACCGACTTGGTGGTGGCGCCGCCCGTTGACCCCCATGTCCAGGTCTGGATGGGGGTGCCCAGGGTGCTGTTCTCCACCAGGTCAGCCTCGAACATGCTCTTCTCGAAGAGGGGGCTGTTGTTGTCGGGTCGCCGCCATCACGCACCCACAGGGTCAGCTCCTACAAGTCACTCTGCTCACGGTCCAATGCTCCCTTTATGATGAGCTGTCACTGCTTCTCGCGGCTGGGTGTGTTGGCCACCTGTAGCTCAAACACGCTGCTGCTTCCATTGCCTCCTTCCAGGCACCACTATAGTTCCCGCCGTTCCCACTGTCCCCGAGGTAGGGGGTGCTATCTGCAGCTGTGGCATGCCAACCCTCGCCACCTCCGCCACTGTCACCCCTGGGCTACTGGACTTTCCTCTGGGGAGGCTGCAAAGCCTGCAAGAACTTGAGTAGAATTAGTTCCTGTAATCTGTAGAGGCCCCACTTGTTTCCAGGGCAGTCTTCCAGGCTGCTTCATCTGCAGCCCAGTTGCCCTTTGCCTCTGTGAAGTTTCCATACCCTGCAATAGCTCTCTGTCCCAATCTGAGCTGTGCTGCCTGGGGTCCACTCTGAGCTGGGCATGGGAAAAACAGCCATGGGGCAGGAGAACCTATGGCCTCCATGCCCTGCAACCACCTTGGGATCCCCTCGCCTGCTGGTGGGGCCCCCAGTATTGATTGGATGACTCATGCATTCAATATCCAGCACTCTAACTGGATACAATAGGGTCACGTCTCTCTGGAGCCCTGTCTGATGAAGAGGCAGGCCTAGTATAGTGCAGTCTACACAAATCTATTGCCAGGAACTAGGGCTGAGAATGGCACATACTGTCTCTTTCTTTGTCCCTAGCTTTTATTTATTTATTTATTTATTTATTTATTTATTTATTTATTTATTTTGACTAGCAGATTTTAACAGATTTTACCAGGCTTTACCTTGATTAGCACTGGGGCGTGGTTTTAGCCAGGCCCCGAGGACAGCGAGAATTCTTTCTTTACAAAAGTGAGTTTTCTAAAATAGGATTAAGCAGCATTTCAAATCACCTACAATCAATTACCATGGGACACTGTTGTATAAAATTTCTGCTCAGCTTCCCTATTTTACTTGTCCTAGCTTACTGACCTATCATTCATTTAACTTTTAACATTTTTCTTTATACATCAAAGCCACACTTTTTATACAGCCAAGACTGCTGTTTGTTTCAGTTCCTGAGGCTTCTAGGATTGATACTTTGTTGTATATATGATGTTGCCTGGAGCTGGGAGAAGGCTAGCAGGCCTGGCAAACAGTTTCACTCCTGCTGCAAAGGAAACTGCCTGTTTACTCAGCCCTGTGAGTTCCAGTCTCCATCTTGGCTGGGTTAATTTGCATACAGCCACTCTGATTGGCTGGTGGGTGTGGCTTAGGCGTCCCAAAGAAATGGTCGATTTCAATATTATGCTTTCATTAGGTAAGATTTTTCTATTGATAGGAGTTAGCATCCATTCTAACAGGTGAACTTTAAAAACTCAATTAAAACAAACTAGTTGGAGATGAAAAATATTACCAAAGTAGATAGATGTAATAATCCCCTTACCTCAGGACCAAACTGAAATTAGAAGTAAAATAGAAACTGATCAACCCAAATAACTCATTAAATACTTGCTGAATAGAAGTCTTATAATGATAAATTTATAGAAAGAGGGACTTTTTGTTGAGAATCTTTGATGAGTTGATACCACCCTTTCCATATACACCCCCATGATATCAGCTATCACTCATGAGGGTTGACCCTTCACCCAAATAAACCAATAAAAATCAAGAGTCAGTAATAAAGGAAGGGCTTACATAAGTGACACAGAATATATTTCAGAAGTATTTAGTTTAGATGATGAGGGAGACTATGCCACTAAGTTCCAGAATTTAGAAAGCTAAAATAGTTCATTACCACTGAACAAGTATTACAAGAAATGTTAAAAGGCCTTCTTAAAGAAAAAGAAGGAGGAGGAGGAGAAAAAGAAGAAAATAGATATATTTATAAAATATATCATAGCAATAAATAGGTATCTCTGAATAATCACTATGCTAGAATATTCAACAAAATATTAGAAAATTAGATGCAGTAATACATTAAAGAGATCATACACTATAACCAAGTGGGATTTATTTTATGGGTACAAGGCTGTTACAATATTCACAAGTCAATAAACATGATACAACACATTAACAAACTGAAAGACAAAAATGACATGAGAAGATCAGTAGATGCAGAAAAAAAATTTGACAAAATCCAACACCCATTTTTGATAAAAAAAACTCTCATCCAAGTAGAAATACAGCCAACATCATACTCAAAAGAAAAAAATAAGAACAGGAATAAGATCAGGATGTCCACTTTCACCACTTTCATTCATTGTAGTACTAGAAGTCCTAGCCACAGCATCAGACAAGAAGAACAGATAAATGGCATCCAAATTGAAGGGAGGAAGTAAAACTATCATTTTTCTCATGTGACATAATATTGTACATAAAAAAACCCTAAAGATGTCACCAAAGTACTACTAGGTTTAATAAAGGAACTCAGAAATGTAGCAGGATTCAAAATTAACACCCAGAAATTGATGGTATTTTTATACACCAATAATGAATTCTCAGAAAGAGAAACTGAACGGTCCCATTAATCATAGCAATAAAAATTATGAAATACTGAGAAGTAAACTTAATTAAGGAGGTAAAAGACTAGTACTTAGAAAGCTACAAAACATTGAAAAAAAGAAATAGAGGAATATATTGTGTTCATTAATTGATAGAATTTACATGAATTATCCATACTGATCAGTCTGTAGATTCAAAACAATCCCTAATAAATTACCAAGAGTATATTTTACAGATCTAGAACTAATTCTCCAAAAATTTATATGGATCTAAAAATGAACCCTGAATAGCTGCAGCAATCCTGGGAAAGAAGAATAAATTTGGAGGGATAATTATACCAGATATAAAGTTATACTACAAAGTCACTGTAATCAAAACTGCCTGGTGTTGGCACAAGAACACACATACAGATCAACTGAACAGAACAGAGACTTCATAACTCAACCCAACTCATTATGCTCAAATAAAACAAATATAAGAAAAGAGTAATAAAAGAGTAATATGCAAATTGACCCTCACTCTGTTACATCTAAGCCACACTCACCAGCCACTCCACACCCAATCAGAGCGACTGTAGGCAAATTAACCCATCAAAGATGGCAGTTAATTTGCATTGACAGACGAGCGAAGACTGAAGACAGCATAGAAGGAAGCCAAGTGCTACAGAAAGGAGCCAAGCAGAGGTGAAGGGAATAGAACCAAGGCAGTGGAGATGGTGAAGAAAGGAGGAAAAAGGGAAGGAGGGAGCTGAGGTGGCAGAGATGGGAGGGAGCCAAGGCGGGCTTTGCTCCCTTCTCTGATTTTCTCTGGCTCAGGAAGCCCTATTCTTGAAGGAATCTTCCTGCAATGAGCCAATAGTGTGTGTGTGTATTAGAGGCCCGGTGCACGAAATTCATTCATGGAGTGGGAGTGTGGGGTGGGGGTGGTGTCCCTCAGCCAAACCTGCACCCTTTCAAATCTGGGATGTCTGCCTGGCCGTTTAGGCCCAATCTCACTGTTGTGATCAGACCTAAACAGGCAGTCAGACATTCCTTTAACAATACAGGACTGCTGGCTCCTGATCTCTCACCTGCTGATATCCCCTAACCACTCTCTTGGCAGCCTGATCAATGCCTAACTGCTCCTGTGCCAGCCTGATTACCCCTAACTGCCCTCCCCCTGCGAGGATGGCCCCCCCAACTGTCCTTCCCTTCAGGCCTGGGTCCCCCACAACTGCCCTTCCCTGTAGGCCTGAGTGCCTCCCGATTGCCCTCCTCTGCAGGCCTGGGTCCCTCCCAACTCCCCTCCCTTGCTGGCTATCTTGTGGCGGCCATCTCTGACCACATGGGGGCAGCCATTTTGTGATGGTCAATTTGCATATTACTCTTTTATTAGATAGGATATACATTAAAGCCTAATATACGAATTGTCTCCTCGGAAGTTTTACCAAAACACTGGGAGTTATTACCAGCACTGATCACAAGGAGGAGGTGTGGAATGAAGGAAAACCCTGGCCTGTTGCCAGGGAAGGGGGGGCCTCAGCCTGTGGTTGACAGTGGGGGAATGGAGGCCCTGACCAGTGAACAGAAGACCCTGATTGGCCCTGATCACTGGCCAGGCCCAGGGACCTTCCCTGTGCATGAATTTCCTTGTAAATAAATATTTACAGGAGTTATAACCTGTGATAAAGGAGGCAAGAGCATACAGTGGAGTCAGGATTATCTCTTCAATAATTGATGTTGGGAAAATTGGACAGATTATATATATGAAATTAGGCCACCAACTACACCATACACAAGAATAAACTCAATATGTATAAAAGACTTAAATGTAAGTCATGAAATAATAAAAATCTTAGACAAAAACATAGGCAGAAAAATTTCAAACATCTCTTGTAGCAATATGTTTACGAATACATCTCTTAGGGCAAAGGAAACTATGAAGAAACAAATGGGACTACCTCAAAATAAAAAGTTTCTGCACAGCAAAAGAAACCATCAACAAATGAAAAGATAGCCATAGTATGAGAGGATATATTTGACAGTGATGCATTTGATAAAGAATTACTATCCAAAATATATAAGGAACTTATACAACTTAACAAAAAGAAGATAAACAATCCAACTAAAAACTGGTCTAATGATCTAAGTAGACACTTCTCCAAAGTGGACATATAGATTGCCAAGAGACATAAAAATGCTCAAATTCAGTAATCATCAGAGAGAAGCTAATCAAAATATCAATGAGGTATCACCTCACATCTATCAGAATGGCTATCCACAACAATCGATAAGTGACAAGTGTTGGTGAGGATGTGAAGAAAAGGGAACCCTCATACACTGCTGGTGGGAATTAGACTGGTGCAGCCATTATGGAAACCAGTATGGGTTTCCTAAAAAAATCAAATATAGATCTGCCATTTGACCAAGTGTTCCCTCTTCTAGGAAAATATCCTAAGGAACATGAAACAGCAATCAGAAAGAATGTATGCACCCCTATGTTCATAGCAGCATAATTCACAATAGCTAAGATCTGAAAGCAGCCCAAGTGCCCTTCAGTAGATGAGTGGAAAAACAAAAAGACTTTTAAACAAAGACTATAATAAGAGGCAAAGTAGGCTACAACATAATGATAAAAAAAACATTCCAACCAGAAGTTATAACCCTCATAAATATTTATTCACGTAATATAAGAACACGTAAATATAGAAAAATTTTGATTCCAATAAAGGACTAATAGATTAAATAAAAAATTGTAACACCTCATTAACATCAATGGATAGTTCCTCTAAAAAGAAAATGAAAAACAAAACAGTGACCTTAATTGACACATTAGATGAGATGACTTTATGGTATACCATACCTGCAAGTTACCTAAAACAATCTATAAATTTAATGCAATTTCTAAACTAATATATAAAAACCCAAGGTCCATAATGTCCAGACGATTGGTCCATCCCCACATACCCCCGGGCCTCAGGCTCCACTAGCCAGGGGATGGCTAACGGGGGAACCAGGATCCCTTAGGCTCCAATGAATCTATGGCAACTATGACTGGTAAGCAGGAAGAAGGCAGACCACTTGGCTCATATTGATTGGAAGATGGTTAATGAAACCAGAGTGAGTGTTGCAAGGACTGGTGAGCCTCTGGAAGGCAGGCCTCTTGGTCCCTCCTCCTGGCCTTTAGACTCCAATAAGGTGGTGGAGGTGGGGCAAAACTGGTGATTGGCTTCCTTAGTAGTTCTGTAGATTCAATCTCTGGAGATCAGTCCAGGACCCAATGGACCAGCACCTCTGGCATCATCCCAACAGTGCTGCTGGCCTCAGCCACTGAGGCCATTTCCCCTTCCTTGGACTGGCTCCCTTAGTAGTCCTGCAGGTTGAATCTGAAGAGGACAGGCCAGGCACTAAGGGATCATTGCTGCTGGCATGATCCCAACAGCACTGCTTGGCCTCAGGCACTGAGGCTGTTTCCCTTTCCTAGACACTCCACAAGGAAGAAAGGATACTGCCAACAGTGCCAGGGGTGACCAGAGGTGACTGACTGCCCTCCCTGTGCTTCCTCCAGGTCACTTGAGCCAGCCCCCGTCTGCCATGCTCCAGATGAAGTGTGTTCACTGCAAATGGAAGGAATGTAGTAAAGAAACAAAAACCCGAAATGGCAGCTGGCAGGATGGAGGTGAGGGATAGGAAGTGAGTGAGTGAGTGGAGGAGAGTGTGTGAAGGTATGTGGTGTGTGTGTGAGAGAGTGAGGGACAGTTAAATCTGGCATGAGCAGCAGAGGTTGGTAGACCAGGCTCTCTGGGACAGAGAGAGACTAAGACCACTGTGGGCACTCCCCAGACTGCAGGACTCACACACAGAGCTCACATCCTCTTAAAGGGGAGAGTGGCCTCTTCTAGGAACTCATCAGCACCACCACCCAGATAGGCCTTGGACACTGCCTGTACCAACCCGCAGCCACTCCAGCCAAATCCAGCTGCCCCACCCACAGACTGGCAGACCAGGGGATCTCCAACTCCAATGGAGCACTGCACTCACAGCAGTAAGTGCAGCCATCCCCGCCTCAGTGCAGACCTCCGACCTGACCTCCCATTTGCACATATCTGCACGCAGGTTGCTGAGGCTCACCATTCCATAGACTTCTTTTGAGAGTCACTGTGAACCCCAGCTGGGTGTGATCTCCTACAGACACAGGCACACTGCCTCCCAGTAGAAATCCCGAATTCCCACTGCCTGAATAACTGCCCACAAACACCCAGCTGCACAATTATAGTGCCAGGGCCTTTTAGCACCAGGGCCTCTCAGAATGTGTCACTGCTCAGCACTTGCAAATGCTCTGCCACAGTTGCTCAACTCCCCTGAGCCCATATTCACAGGGCACATTGGGAAGCCACAGAGAGCCTCCACTGGGTCTGATCTTGCACAAATAGGGACACACTCCCCTGGGCAGTAGAAATTCTCAATTCACCCATCCTGGATACCTGCCCAAAGACGCCTCTATTAAGTGTGCCGGGGCCCTTCAGAGTGCTTCAGTGTGCCTGTGCTAGCAAATTCACTGTGGTTGCTCCTGTGTGCCACCATTGGGAATGAGCACCTATCCAGCACAGGTGCATCAGCAAAAACTGAGTTTCCCTACCCCACAGCTGCAGAACTCTGGACACTACTGTTGCATGGTTCTCCAGTGTTCAGATCTCCCAAAATCATAGGCAGCCCTGGTGCCCTGCTGTGAGCCCTGCTGGACACATACTTAAACAAACAGGGGTGCACCTCTGGGCTGCAGAAACGCTGAATTCCCTCTTCTGGGATACCTGTCCACAGACACTGCAATCCGGTGGCTTCAGTGCCAGGCCCTTCCTAGTGTATCAGTACACCATGCTGACAAACACACCACAGGTGCCCCTGTGAACTGCCTCTGGGATAGTGTGTATCCAACCATGGAGGCAGCAGCAAAAGCTGAGTCTGCCCACCCTGCAACTATAGAACTCTGGACACCACAGTCACACCTTTCCAGAACTCAGGCCTCTTGAGCCCCACCATCCCAACAGACAGTTCCTGGGTGCCACTGTGAGTCCCCACTAAGAATGCATGATTTCAACCAAGGACACAAAACAGCAAAAATTGGGACACCCCCTCCACAGCTGCTGACTTTTAGACACCTCAGTTGTACCTTTCCAGTTTGTAGACCTACATCAAGAGAACCCAAATAGCTCAGGTAGGGAGCTACACTAGACAACCAAATCCAAAAGACCTGAGAGGTCACAATAGCACCACACCAAAAAGAAATTAGGTAGAGAGGAAAAATGGTGGCCGTATAGACGGACATGTCCTGTGCCTTGTCCTGGAACAAATTGGGTGAGCAGCTGAAACGAGTAACATCCAGCCCGAATTGGCACAGGAGATTCAGCTGGGAGTGACAGTTTGCAGCCTGGTGACTGTTGGAGATCGCCATGCAACCTCTTGTTGCTGAAATCTCTCCTGGAACAGCAACTCTGCGGAGGAGACCACGCCATCTTAAAGGAGTGAGTGGCTATTATCACAAGCCTATACATCCAGGAATCCTCCCACAGAGGCACCCCAGGACCAGCTAGGAACCCAGGAACACCAGATATTCTGTGAATACAGGGACTCAGACCTCAGACAAGCCCTGCGCCTTCTCACAGAAAGGTCAGATTTCTCTGACATAAAGGTGCGGTTTGTAATCCTGGTGGGAGAGAGGACCGCAAGTGTGGATGTGCGCAAACAGGGGAAGTCTGTGCTCCACAAAGTCTGCAGCTCTTCAGGCCAGCGTGATTCGCGAGTAGGAAGGGGACCCACAGGGCTGCTAGCAGAAAGGAACTTTAAAAAAATCAGCCCATAGCTTGATTGGGTACTGAACGGTAGTGTCAGATTTTGCCAGTGTGCTGGCTGCTTAGTACCAGGGTAGAGAGGATGTGTGGAAGAGACACTGGGAGAACTGCGTGCAGAGTGGGACTGTGGAAGTTGGCGATCTTGGAGGTCGCAAGCTCGCACAGTTAATCAGGCTCTTTTTTTTTTTTCTTTTCTCTTGTTAAATCCTTGCTCTTGATTATTAAACCCAATACATAGGATCGCCCAATTAGGGTCACTCACAGAGACTGCAGGGGTAAGTTGTTTTTGTGGAACCTGGGGACTAGAGTGGGCAGTGATGGACCAAGAAACCAGCTCTGGGGCAGTCCATTCTCCCAAACCAGTATTAAGTGTGATAGGGAAAACAAGGCCTAAATACTGGCTTCAGAGGACTGATAGCCCCAGAGGTCAATTCAGGAATACTGCCACCCAGAGGCTGAACAACAAACTGACTCTTTTGTAAACACAAATAAAGGCAGTCTGGGAAACAAAGAAATACTGCAGGCTTTAAAATCAGGACTGTGGCTTACAACACAGAGGAGCAGTGTATCACAGGTAGCTTCAATCCTCTCCTAAATACCTGACAGAACAAAGGAGAGCCAAACTGAAGAGCAGAGGAAGTGAATGACCCTCACTACTGCATATTTTTTATTTTTTTCACCTTTTACTTAAGAAACTATTTTTTCTTGTTTCCTCACTTGATTTTACTTTTTTAATTATTGCATTTTTATTTTTAATCAATATTATTACTACTACTATTTTACCTTTTTTAAGTGTCATTTTATTTTCTCTTTATTTTATTTTGGGATTAGTTTTCTACATTCTATTTTCGTTTTTCCTTTTAGCATCATTTACTCCATCTTAACCTTACCTTTATGCCAACAGTCTCTTCCTCACTTTTCTCCTTTTGTTGTCTTGTTTCTCTTACCCTATTCCTTCTTTAGATTTTCCCTACTTCCTCCATCATACTCAATGGAAAAAACTAAAGCCATTCCCTTAAGAACAGGAACAAGACAAGGATGCCCACTTTCATCACTACTGTTCAACACAGTACTAGAAGTACTAGCCAAAGTGATCAGACAATAAGAAGAAATAAAAGGCACTGAAATTGGAAAATAAGAAGTAAAATTGTCATTATTCACAGATGACATGATACTGTACATAAAAAAATTGTAAAGATTCCAAAAAAATTATTAGATGAATTCCACAATGTAGCAGGATAAAATTAACACCAAAAAGTCTATGGCATTTTTTACACCAATAGTGAACTTACAGAAAGAGAAATTTTAAAAAACCACCCATTTACAATTGCACACACATACAAAAATTAAGATATCTAGGAATAAACTTAACTAAGGAGATAAAATATCTTTACTCAGAAAACTACAGGACATTGAAAAAATAACTAGAGGAAGACATAAACAGATAGAAGAATATACCAAGTTTATAGATTAGTAGAATCAACATCATTAAAATTTCCACACTACTCAAAGAAATCTATAGATTCAATACACTCCCCATTAAAATGCCGATAGACTATTTCACAGATCTAGAAAGAACCCTCCAAAAATTCATCTGAAAAAACAAAAGCAAACAAACAAAAAACAAATGGTTGCAGCAATCCTGAGAAAGAAGAACAAAGTAGGTGGAATCTCAATACCAGATATCAAGCTGTAATGCAAAGCCAATGTTCTCAAAACTGCCTGGTACTGGCACAAGAACAAACATACATACAAATGGAATAGAATAGAAAACCCACAAATTGACCCAAACCACTATGCTCAATTAATATTTGACCAAGGAGGCAAGAACATACAATGGAGTTAAGACAGTGTCTTCAATAAATGGTGCTGGGAAAATTGGACAGATATTTGCAAAAAAATGAAAGTAGGCCACCAATTTACAGCATATACAAAAATACACTCAAAATGGATAAAGGACTTAAACATAACATGGGAAACCATAAAAATATTAGGGGAATCCATCCATAGGCAGCAAAATCTCAGACATATGCCAAAAGAAGCTCTTCACTGAAACAGCTCGTAGGGTGTAGGTAGAGCACAGGAGGTTTATCTCGGTGCAGTGGCTGATGCAATGCTGTGAGCACACTTCAGCAAATCAGATCTTTCTGGCAAACCAGGAAGATGGCAATGCCTGCCTGAGCCCCTCCTAGAGCCACGTACACAGTACACCGACCTTTATGCTTACTGGCTCCCTAAGAAGACCTGGTGTTCTATGATTGGCCACCTCCACCTATAAATACTGCTGTACTTCCTCAATAAAATTAGATCTGCATCACAGAACCTAGTTTCCAGAGTCGTGCATGCAAGCGTCCTAGAGCTAGGGGCTCCATTGTCCTCACCCCTGGGAAATCCCCTGCTTCATTTGGTGCCCAAACAGGGACTCCCAAAATGTCAGACTGGGTGAGTGACCCTCTGCAACATGGGTAATGTTCCCCCACCGCACGCACCTCTCATGCGCGAGCTCTCCAGGCCCTTTTGCAGAGTAGGCAAGTTAAGGTATCAGAAAAGGAACTCCAGGTGCTGTGGGAGTGCCTCTTACACCTTAATCCCTGGTTGTTATAAGGCCCCGTATGGGACCCAGGCACCTGGGAGAAAGTACTCAAGCGTATAAGGTCTGCCAAGGTTCACGAAGGAAAAACATTTCTGCTTTCTCTAACACCCGCCATTTTGGCCCTCCTCACATGTCTCTCTGGAGTCCCCCCCTGAACCATCTCTGCTGATACCTGCGGCCCTTGTGGCCTCAGTGGAGGAGATTCCCCTTCCCCCATACTCCCCTCCAGAGCCCTCTGCACCCCCTGATCCGTGAGACTTGTTTGTTAAAGAACATTTGGACAAAAACAAAACCAAACAGTCTACTGCTGAGTCTGTGCCTTTGGGGGAAGGGAAGACGGTTCTACCTCCAGTTTCTACAACAAATAAACCCACAAGTACTCAACCAACACTGAAAGACACTGATGATAGCCCCTGGACAGAACTATATAAGGCTCAATGCCAGCAGAGAGATGCTGCAAGATTTTCTTTAGGTCTTGAGGCTTCTCACGAGACTTTCTCCCAGGCACTCCCTCAAACCTTCCCAGTAAACATCAACCACACAGCTGCTCAATCACAAGCCTGGCTTCCGCCTAACCAAAAGGAGCTATTAGCCATTAGGAAAGCAGTACAGGAAGATGGTCTCTCAGCCCCATATGCTTAACAACTGTTAGACAATTTTAGCATTAATCTCAATTGTCCCTCTGATTGGAAATGTTTGGCTAGAACTATCCTACCTCCTGGAGACATGATCCAGTGGAAAACACTGTATTAAGAGCAGGCTAAGCTTCTCGCAGACCGCAACCGTGCCTCTGGAAATGGTAATACACCTAACTTAAAGGCGGAGGCAGAGGCACTTCAAGGGGAAGATCAATACGCCTCCCCAGCTGCTCAAGCCCAGGGCCAGCCTAGATATTTTGACCAGGTCCGCCTCTGTGCTATGTGTGCATTTGCCCAAATTAATCCCAAAGGGAAGCCAGCCCAATTGTCCAAATTAGTCCAAGGGTTGAATGAAGGCTTCTCAGAGTTTTTACACAGAGTACGGGAGGCTATTGACCAAAAAGTTACTCATCCTCAGGCAGCTGATGCCCTCACTCGAGAATTAGCATGGGAAGGGGATAATGCGGAGTGTAGACAGGCCATAGCACCAGTAAAGTCCGGTAATATTGATGATTTGGTCCTTGCATGTCGCGATGTTGACAGCAAGTCCGCAGCAAAAAGCCACTGAGCTCGCAGAACATGTGAATCTAGGAGTATGATCGGAGGCCCAAAAGGGGGTGTACTTTGAGAGTAGGGGGCGTGGCCACTTCGCCACAGAATGCACCAATAGAAAAAAGAAATAGGGAGGAGACAAAAAAACAACCTCCCTCTGTGTGCCTTCGGTGTAGAAAGGGCTTTCATTGGCGACAAGACTGCCGCTCCAATAAAGATAAGAACGGCAATACTCTACCGCCTTTAAACGAGAAGGGGGCAGCTCTCAGCCCCGCAAGTAAGAGAGCAATCCACACAAGAAATCTATTGGACTCTTCCATTAACTCAAAATAAGGCATTCCTAACACTTATTGTAGAAGGGAGGGAAATAGAGGGATTAATAGATACAGGGGCCGACATTTCCATAATACAGGAGGAGAAGAAGGATCTCAAATGGCCACTCGCTTCCAGACCTTTAGTTCAAGGAGTCAGTGGATACAAAATGACTTCACAGGCAGCAGGAGACCTCCATTGGCTAGATCCGGAGGGCAACGGTGGATTTTTCCACCCATTATTTATGCCGAATATCCCCCACACCCTATGAGGGCAAGATATACTAGAGGCTGTCAAAGCTACTATCTCTGCGGGGCAGCGCCCCCCCCCATACTAGGGGCCACTGTTCTACACCCTCCCCCTCCCATTAAATTAACCTGGGATATGGAGGAGCCTATTTGGGTAGAATAATGGCCATTACCCAGAGAAAAATTAACAGCTTTACAAGACCTAGTACAAGAACAACTACTACAGAGGCATATAGAGCCTTCACTTAGTCCCCACAACACCCCCGTCTTTGTCATTCAAAAATGGGACAAAACTAAGTGGTGATTCCTCCAAGACCTTAGAGCAATTAACAAACATATTCAGAAGCTAGGACCCCTCCAACCAGGGCTTCCACATCCATCGGCAATAGCCAGAGAGTCACACATAAAAATAATCGATATAAAAGATTGCTTCTTTTCCATTCCATTACACCCTGAAGATAGGCCTTATTTTGCCTTTTCTGTTCCTTTTACCAATCACCAGCTCCCAGCAGAATGGTACCACTGGAAGGTACTCCCCTAGGGAATGAAGAACAGTCCCATTATATGTCAGGCATATGTTGGAGTCGCTACTAAACCCCTTGCTAAACAATGTTTTGTTACTCACTACATGGATGACATACTCCTACCACATAAAGACCCTCTTTGGCTAGACACATGCTATAACACATTAATAACAAATCTACAGGCCTTAGGATTTAAAATTGCCCCTGAGAAAGTCCAACATCACCCACTGTACTCTTTCATAGGGTATAAAATCCATGAACAATTAACCCCTATAGCTCCTCAACTAGCCATCCCGGACTCACTCACCTTACACGAATTACAAGAGCTCTGTGGTCAGATTAATTGGGTTAGAAACAGTCTATCTATATCAACAGGGGCCTTAAACCCCCTATTCCAACTCCTAGAGGAAGATCCCAAACCACTTAGTACTAGGCTATCTCTCTAAAGCAAAAAAAGTATTAAATGCTATTAATCAAGCTTTAAGAGAGTTAGAATTACATACAATTGATTTAACTAAGCCAATCCAAGCGATCGTGTTAGCCACCATTGGTACACCCACTGGAGTTCTTTTCCAAGAAGGCCCCCTTTATTGGGTACATTTAGCCTACAGCCAACATCCAAAAATCACCTCTCCAACAATTGCTTATGCTACAATAGGACGTACGCTCAGACAGACGTCTCTTTACCCTATACAGTAAAGAACCAGATCTACTCATACTTCCTTATACTAAGGAGCAACTTACCCAATTACTCACCACTGACTTAGAAACCCAGTTACTATTACTGGACAGGTTGATAACCATCTTCCCAATCACCGGATATTACATACTCTACAAAAGGTTCCATTACACACTTTAGGACTAGTTCGGCAAAGTAGCAAGTCGATACTTAGGGCTCCATGCACCTTTACAGATGCTGGAAAGCACTATTGTGCAGTGGTCATTAAACAGACAGGCCACAAGATACACTAACCTACCTAAAATACCAGTACTCAGGCTCAGTACAAGTTGGGGAGTTACGTACGGTGATATACACACTTCTATATTGTCAGGACAATCCAGTTAACATCTTTTCTGATAGTGCTTATGCAGTCCACACTGCGAAAGCTGTAGGCTTCTCTACTTTCAGAACTAAGGAAACCCCCCTCGATAAGGCCTTAACCCAGCTTAAAGAAATCTTAGAAAACCGTAAGCTTCCCTGGTATATTCAACATCTTTGATCTCACACGAGGTTACCAGGTCCCTTAGCACTAGGTAATAAGGAAGCAGACTGCTTAGTTCTCTCTATACAACCTATAGAGGAGGCTAAACTCTTACATTCTAAATTTCATATGTCAACCTCCTCCCTACACAAGCTTTTTTCACACCTCCCTTTAGCCCAATGTAAGCACCTAATACGAGCCTGCAAAACTTGTGGTCCCCTACTACTTTTAGGCCCTCTCCAGCTATGTAGCGCTAATCCAAGAGGGCTTCAGTTGAATTCCATATGGCAGGCTGACATCACACATGTCCCAGCCTTCAGCAGGTTGAAATACGTCCATACCATCGTAGACACATGCTCAGGAACCACTTTTGCCAAATGGGAGACAGAACCAGGCATAGTATAGCCACTTTTCAAGCTGCTTTCCTCTCATTAGGATTTCCGTGGGAAGTAAAGATTGACAACGGGCCATGTTACACAAGCTCTCAATTTCATCGTTTTCTAAACTCATATAACATCAAACACACCACTGGAATACCATATAACCCACAAGGACAAGCCATCATTGAAAGATTACACAGAGAGCTTAAAATCCAAATACAAAAAGAGAAAGAGGGGATAATGGGAAGTAACTCGCATACTATACTAACACAGGCTTCAACCACATTAAACTTTTTTCATTTTGATAATCATGGTCTCCCTCCAAGACCACTGGGGAGGTCTTTGGAATTTTCCAACACCCATTCCCCTGGTCTGATGGCAGGATCCCCTTTCAGGAATATGGAAGGGCCTGATCCACTATTAACCCAGGGGAGAGGTTTTGCTTGTATCTTTCCAGAAGGTGAGAGACACCCCCTCTGGATTCCAGCAAGACACATCAAGCCACACACCTTAAGAGATGAGTGAGAGGCCAGTCACCCCACCAGTGGTGGAGATGGAAGACCTCTCACTTGAAGAGGAGACACGGCACCACCAGAGGAGACGTCCCCGAGGCAGAAGGGCTCACCCTATAACGTGGAGCAATATTAACGCGCTACAGGAGCAGGCGACACAAATGGCACCGGAGGAGAATCCTTCAGCAGGGACTCTATTCTTATTAATGTGTGCTATCATCACTGCCAACAGTACAGGAGCACACGGGCAGACTCTATGGACCTTGGTGCCACACTCTGGGGTCTTAATGCCTGTGGGGACTGATAGTCTCCAATTCCCTGTCGCTCGAGCCTCTAACTGTTTGGTGGGGCTCCCTTGCAATAGGGCCAGACACAGTGAGGTTTCTTGGAATGGAACCTTATTCTGTGATCCTTTCAACTACCAGGTGTTAAAATGTTCAACTACTCTTAACACCTCAGAGGACAGCTGGGAGGGCAATGTTACTAAACAGATCAGTAAGTCCACCCAGCATTTCTTTCATCCCTACTTCAGGCCCCCTTTCCTTTTTCTCATAAGCAATGAGAGCTCTTTTGATTGCAGCAACGCAAAAAATGTATCTTACTTTGGGTTTCAGCCACCTCACTTCTTGGCTAAACCCCGCTAACCTATTCATTTGGGCTACCTTAGCTGGTATATTCCTAATAGCATTCTTCCTCTTCCACTGTACATTCACCATGATAGCCCGAATAAAAGCACAACAGGCCATGATTATAAACATCCAACAGGTGCTAATAAAAAAGGAAGGGGGAGATGTAGATAGAGCACAGGAGGTTTATCTCAGTGCAGTGGCTGATGCAATGCTGTGAGCTCACTCCAGCAATTCAAATCTTTCTGGCAAACCAGGAAGATGGCAATGCCTGCCTGAGCCCCTCCTAGAGCCACGTACACAGTACACCGACCTTTATGCTTACTGGCTCCCTAAGAAGACCTGGTGTTCTATGATTGGCCACCTCCACCTATAAATACTGCTGTACTTCCTCAATAAAATTAGATCTGCATCACAGAACCTGGTTTCTGGAGTCGTGCATGCAAGCATCCTAGCGCTAGAGGTTCCATCGTCCTCACCCCTGGGAAATTCCCTGCTTCACTAGGGCAATGAAATCTAAAGGGAAAATAAAGAAATGGGACTATATCAAAATAAAAAGCTTCTGCAACAAACCATCAACAAAACAAGAAAACTCACTGCATGGAAGAACATATATGCTAATGATATCTCTGATAAAGATTTAATCTCCAACATTTATAGGAAACTCATACTACTTAATAAAAGGAAGATAAACAACCAAATAAAAAATGGACAATAAACCTAAATAGACACTTTTCAAAAGAGAACATACATAAGGCTGAGACTTATGAAAACCTGGTAACAACCTGCATTTTTAGGACAAAGTGGCATCTATACTAATAAAAGGATGATTTGCTAATTAGACTGGACATCTTCTGGATGACATTCTGGATATTCTTCCAGAGAAAGCCGTAGGGCAGGTCTGGGACAGATGTGGTTAGAGGTGATCAGGCAGGCAGGGGAGAGCAGTTAGAAGGATCAGGCCAGCAGGAGAGAGCAGTTATTGGGATCAGGCCAGCAAGCAGATAAGCAGTTAGGATCCAGCAGCCCCAAGGGGTCCCAGATTAGAGAGGGTGCAGGTCCAGGCTGAGGGAGCCCCCTCTTTCATGCACAAGTTTGTGCACTTTGGACAGGGGTCCCTCAGCCTGGCTTGTGCCCTATTGCAGTCTGGGACCCCTCGGGGGATGTTCACTTACTGGCTTACACCTGCTTCCTAAGGGATCAGGCCTAAGCTGGCAGTCAGACATCCCTATGGCAGCCTGGGAGCCCTCGGGGGATGTCCACTTGCAAGAGGGGAGCAGGCCTAAGCTGCAGTTGGACATCCTTAGTGCTGCTGAGGAGGCAGGAGAGGCTCCAACAACCACACTGTACTGGTAGCCATCAGCCTGGCTTGTGGCTGAGCAGAGGTCCCCCTGTGGGAGTGCACTGACCACCAGAGGCAGCTTCTGCATTGAGCATCTGCCCCCTGGTGATCAGTGTGTGTCATATTGACCATTCATTCCCAGTAATTCTGCTGTTAGGGTCAGTTTTCATATTACCCTTTTACTGTATAGGATTTTATAGGATAGGGGTCTGGTGCATGGGTGGGACCGGCTGGTTTTCCCTGAAGGGTGTCCTGGATCAGGGTAGGGTTACCGCTGGGGTGCCTGGACAGCCTGGGTAAGGGTCTGAGGGAGTGTGGTCCTTCAGGGTGCCAGGCCAGCCTGGGTGAGGGGCTCATGACTGTTTGCAGGCAGGCCATAGCCCCTTGAGGGTGGGTGTCCCCCCCTGGAGTGCCTGGCCAGCCTGGGTGAGGGGTTGATGGCTGTTTTCAGTCTGGCCACATCCCCTTCAATGTGGGGGTCTCCTCTGGGGTACCTGGGCAGCCTGACTGAGGGGCTGATTGCTGTTTGTAGGCTGGACACAACTCCCATTGACCCAATATCCCAGCAAGGCTAGCTGGAAGCAGGTTTCTGGGGTTTATTTATTTTCTATAATTGAGTTCCTTGAGTGAAGGCCACAACCTGCCTAGGCAGGCAGTTTCCTCCATTGCTGGTGCAACGAAGCTTCCTGTTTGCTTCAGTTCCGTGGCTGTTATAATTGAAACTTTGTTGCCTTAAGTGGAGGCCACAGCCGGCTTAGGGACAGGCAGTTTCCTCCATTGCTGGTGCAATGAAGCCTCCTATTTGCTCTAGCTCTGTGGCTGCTGGCTGCCATCTTGGCTAGGTTAATTTGTATATAGTCTCTCTGATTGGCTGGTGGGTGTGGCATGGCTGGTGGGTGTGGCTTGGATGTAATGGAGTGAGGGTTAATTTATGTATTACTCTTTTATTAGATTAGATGATTGGCTTCTGGCATCTCCTCCATTTCTTTCCTTAAAAAATCGGCAGATTTAGAAATAAATGTATAAGAATAAAATACTTCAGTCCCATCCTTAATGTCCAATAATTCTGAGTCCCAGTTTCAATGTCAAACATTTCCCAATGTATATATATCAATAATGATATCTAAATGGTGGACAAATGTTAGCAGTGCAGGTCCAATCCTCTCTGGCTTGATCCTGGGCAATTTGTAGCAACATACAGCTGCTGACTGTTAGCATAGCAAGGCATTGTCAGCGTCTTCCATCTCTGGAATGTATTTAATCCACATGGTCTTGGTGTTGTTTTCTGAAAATATACAAACATATTCTCGACCAAAGGTTAATAAATAATTCTTTTCTGCAAATTTGACTTGGAATCCTTTCCATCCTTACCCAAACAAATTTTTTTGACTTATTTTGACACCATGTGTTTTTTCATGGGTGATCTTACTGTTAGCTTTACAAATTAAAATTAATTTTCAAAGTAAAAAATGTCTAGGTGTAATTTACTTTCAGGATAATTTTTCCTTACATAATATTACTCCACTATCCCTTCCCCCTTTTTTTACACAAAAATATGACTGCTGTATGTTTATTGCATGCCAAGCAATTTTACCATGAGATGAACTACCAAAAAAATTAATACTCTAGAAACAACTTTTTGTACAATTAGACCTTCCTAAATATTTACTTTTTCTAATTAGCCAATCAAATTAATCTGAAAACTTGATTACTATTATACTGTCAAATTTAATGCTCTAATAACAATCTTAGTTTATCCTGTACATATTAGTAGAAAGGATTATTTACATTCTTAAGTAGGCCCTGAGCATTCCTGATGCTAGGCTGGATTTAGATATAGGGCAGCTGCTACTGGTCAAGTCTCTGTTACCTGGGTCCCAATCTGAATTGGGTGTGGGAAGCAAAGCAGCCATGGGACAGGAGACCTCCCTCAGAAGGGGCTAGGATTCAGGTCCCTGTAATTATGGGGTGGGGGTGAGGGTCTATGCCCCACTTCTGTTGACCCCAAGTTCTCTCCTGATGGCCCCTCTGTGACTGTGCCTATCTTAGGCTGTTCCTTCCTTGAGGAATCTTACCTGTCTCTGGCTAACAAGTCATCCTCCAGGGCCAAGCAGGGCAATATGAGGTTCATTTCTGTCTCCTTGATAGTCCATGCCTCCATGGCCTCCACACCTAGCACCTGCCTTGGGATTCCACCCTGGCCACCAGCGGGGACCCACCACTGATCACAGATCTTAGGGAACCTAGTTTTCTTCTCCAGAGAGAGTCCAGCTCATACCATTGAGCAAGAGACAGGTCCATGGTACCAGCCACTACCTGGCTTCAATCAAAACCTCAGGCAAAAGCTGTGGGCAATTGGATTGTAAGAAAAGGGTCCCTCTTGGCAAAAAGGCAAGAGAGGCCAACATAGAATGCTCAAGTGCCTTTCCAAGGGGCCCTCCACATAGTGGAAGAGATTAAATCCTTTCATAACCTTTTTATATTATTGCCAATCAAAAAAATTAGTTTGTACATTTGTTTGGAATAATTGCACAATAAGCTGTTATAAAATATCAAAAATTATAATGACATTGTAGAATAATATCATGTAAGGATTTTCTTTACTCTAAGCCATGATAATTCAATTTCAAACTGGCAATATATATATATATATATATATATATATATATATATATATATATATATATATATATATTAAGGTGACCAGATTTAAAGCAGTACACCATTGACCGGGAGGGGGGGTCTTTTTCTTTCTTTCTTTTTATTATTACTTAAAATATTACAGAGAGTAATTGGGACTTTTTTAAAATGCCGAGGGATGCAGAACAAACTTAAAAA
>PVJC01010106.1:0-44413 GCA_004026665.1 Murina feae
ATTACTTTACCCAGCAAAGCTATCGTTCAGAATTGAGGGTCGGATAAAGACCTTCACAGACAAGAAAAAGCTAAAAGAGTTCATCACCACCCAACCAGTATTATATGAAATGCTGAAAGGTATCCTTTGAGAATAGAATAGAATCAGAGGCATAGAAAGGGAGTGGACTGACAATTTTGGGGGGTTAAGGGTGTTGGGGTGCGTGAAGAGAATGGACAATAATTGTACACCTTTGGACGAGGACAGTGGGGGGGGGCAAGGACAGAAGGTGGGGTGGGAACTGGGAGGAGGGGAGCTATGGAGGAAAAAAGAGGAACAACTGTAATAATCTGAACAATAAAGATAAATTAAAAAACAAAACAAAACAAAAAAGATTTGAGCAAAGCATCCTTGCAATAAGCATATACATCCGTCAGGTGACTACCTTGAAAAGGATCTCACTCACTATGCGTCTAAGTTCTTACTTGTTAAAGCAATAGTGTCCTCGCTCTAAATTTCATACTCACAGGGCCTGGAGCCTGAACTCGAGGGGTCACTTAGCCCCGAATGTAGCTCTCACTTACTAGCTGTGTGACCTCAGCAAGTTCTAAACCTCCCTATGCCTCAGTTTCCTAGCTATAAAATGGGAAAAGAGCGTTTTAATACTTCATAAGGTTATTCTGAGGTTTAAATAAATGCCTTAAAAAGTGCCTTGAATGTAACATAGTTTTACTAGTTCTCAGATACACAGATTTCACATTGTAACACTTCTGAAATGAGGATGTGTCTTATAATTAATGTAATTTTCAAAAAAGCATTTTGTCACTGTTTAATCACCAATAACTTTTTTTTGCCTTAAATGATGGTGCACCTTAAAGTGGATTATGTTTTAGATTCCAATAACTAATAGCAACAAGAGAGCAATATACACAGTGATGACACACTGTCATCAACAGCGGCATCAGTGTTGTCCTCATCATCATTATTGTGGTTCTAACCCAGACATGGCGTTTGATTGGTTGGCAGTGCTAGCCTAGAGTACATAGCAAACCTCAGTTTCATCTATTTGTTTTTATTGATGTTTTCTTAGGAAAGATCTATAAACTGATTTTTTGAGCTGATTTTTATATTTATTGTATTAAGTTAATAATGGAAAGTATTTAGGGATTAATTGGTATAATCTGTGCATTATTCTCTGCACTGTACTTGGGGAGCTACTAAATGTTCTTCAGTGCAGATCAGTCTCTTGAAATAAATAGAGAAGACAAATCCTTTATTTTCTCTATTGATGTATTTTCCTAAGTCCTTTCAAAGAAGTGCTCTTTCTTAGTAAGCAGAACTAAGCCACCATTGTACCACTTAAGATTTACTGGTTTGAATCTTCTCTGAGGGAGAAAAGCAGTTTATTGATCTGTGACAGAGAATGGATCCCGGCCAAAGATTTTCTGGCTTATACAATACACTGACCTAAGAATCTGCATGTCATTAAGAAGACTGAGTCCTCCCAATTTGAGGCCACCTGTCAGGCATGAGCAATACCTGAGGAGAATCGATACACAATATAAAACTTGTTTTTGCACAAACACTGCCAGGATCCACATCCAGGGACAGGCGTGTCTTGTTATTTTACCACTGATATGCTTGTAGTTCCTAATTTTAAGCTCCCCCTCATTTTGATTTTATTGTTCAGTTGCGGGGGGGGGGGGCCATTTGAATCTGAGATAAAAAAAAAACTTCCGTTGGATGAAAGGGGTCCAATAACATGAGCAAACCTTGGGTCACAGTTTATGAAGCTCGATTAGGAAGATCCTGGGCACATCTCCATCCACATACCTTGACACATGCTTCATGCATCCATAACCCATGCGTCCTGTTCCTTCTTGCCTTCTGCTTGCCCTTGAGAGTTTAAATGGTGGTATTTACAAGCCATCATGGAGCAAGAGTACAAACACACCAGGCTTCAAAAGGGGCAGCAAAGAGGGCTTTCGCTTAGGTTTTTGTTGTTGGCTTTTAAAAGTATAATATGTTGAATGACTCCAGAAGCTGGGTTTCTTTTCTTTGCCCCCTTAGCTCCCCACTCTCCTTCCCTCAGTCCACCTGGTCCCATTTGTTTCTTTTCCTTCCTATTTTTCCCATGGTACATCTGTCAGACATGTATAGTCACTCCTGTTCTTACAGATGATGCTTACTCTACGCCTAAAGCCTGCTCGGATTCAGCCAGCTCTGCTTGTGCCCCGAGGTGATTGCTCTCCAAGTTCAATACTCTGGGCCTGATCCAGTGCCCCTTTCCAGCAGAATATCGGGTGATTGCCACACAGTCAGAGAGCTTGCAGCTCCCCTCCCCTCCTGGTGTGCTGCCAGGGGGCCAGCTGGGTCTTTGTCAGAGCTGAGCCATAGTCGTTGTAGCTGGAAAAGCAATGCAGGGGGCACTCCTGTCAGCAGCAGCCATTCCTTAGCGTTTGCACTGAGTTGCTTTCACAGTAGTTAGCTCTGAACTGGACAAGTCCACCAAACAATGAGTGAAATTTCATAAGCTAAGTCATCAGCCATTTCCTCTTCCTTCCTTTTTATTTACTTACATTTCTGACCTCTTCGAATCTCCATGACTGGGGTCTGATAGCTGCTTTTTGCATAGCATTTTTAAAGCAAATGAAAACAAAGTTGACAGGAAGTATCTAATGCTTCTTTTTAATATTTATTATTACAAAAGTAGTAAAGGAGCTAAAATTGTATTGCACAGCATCCTGGGGCAATGAACATTTTGGTGTATTTCTAATTGTTTTAAATAAATGTCTACATGTTTTAAATGAAATTATGTTTGTGTTAGGATAGTTTTAAAATCAATGTCCTTTTAGTGTTTTTTTTTTTGGTATTATTAAAAACTTATAAATGATTTCAATGGCTGCATTAGATTCCAGTATATATGGATATGTTGTTATTTTAACATTCTATTGTTGGGAGTCATATGGTAGATTTTTAAATTGACACTTCATTTCTGAGCTTGGAATTTGTTAAGCTCAATTTCTCCTGATTTTGTGGGCCTGGAGTTAGAACAGTGAACTATTTCTGTCTGTATCATGGTTTGCTTTGCAAAGGTTGGAGTAATGTTTTCTTCTATTCTTTTTCTTGTCCCCCCCCCCCCATTTGTTTTAAATTCTATGATTGTAACATAAGTAACATTACAGTAATCTCAGTTAACTTAATAGAGAATCAATGTAAAATAAACACCCGTATGTTGCTCAACATGAACCCTAATCTTTCAAAACTTCCATTTGGAAAATAAAAAACTGCCATTTGAAATTTATCCAACAGGACAATGGGAAATATTGAAGATTTTTTTTGTTGTTTTTAAGAGGAGGATTAACTAGATTTTAAAAGTATAATTTGTTGGGTAATTCCAAGTTGATATTTCAAAAAATTGCCATGAAGTTCATGCTTTTTAAGAAATGTGACCATGTGGTGTAACACCTGCTTTCACGTTGAACTTGAGTAAATGAAAGTCCTAGACCAACATTTCTACAGGAGGGTAAGCTTAAAAACCAAAGTCTGTGAAGCGCTACAGAACGTTACACATGAGGAGGTCATCTGTGTTTGAAGACCACCTTCCTGAAAGGTCGCGTTTCCCATCAGAGTATTAACTGAAGACCTGCTTTCGGTGCCTGTCCGTAAGTTACTGCTCCCTTAGCACCAAATGGCGGGTCCAGTGCCGCCATCCCCCTGAGCCACAGGCTCTCTGCCCTTTTTCACATTTGCTTTCTCCAGTAGCAGTCGTCCTTGTAAACAGAAGTCTAAGATTTAGTGTTGTACATACTTTTAAATGATCCTTTTTGATGGGGATCTCTTTATTGTTTCAGGTCGAATGCATCGGGGAACCTGGTGCATAAATTTGCATGACTCCTCACTCCCTTCTAGACCTGTCGTTGGATTCAAGCCAGCATGGCTCACACCACGAAGGTTAACGGCTGTGCCTCAGGTAACTGTTCTGGAGTGTGTGTGTGTACATGTGTGTGTGTGTATCTATGTTTAAACCAATTTCTAATTTCTCTTTCACTAAATGGATAGATAACAGCAAGTTGCCTAGATAACTAGAATTTCAAAGTGATTTTCTCTCCATTAAAATGGGGGTGGGGTTGATTTTTAATCTCTTAGAGAATTTGCTTTTATCTTCAGAGTTTTTCTGTATAGAAATCAGTGAGGTAAATTATTACCTAAGTCAATTTTATTGAAGTGTTGAAAGACAAATGTAAAATCCTGAACGCTGATGCATGTGTAATGTATACTCCCCTGGTACTTCTTTATGAGGGATTGAAGGATAGGAGAGGAAATGAGTTTGGATGCTTAAAACCAATCCCTAGTATCTACTCCCGAGGAGTTGTGTTTGATGTTGCTACACAAAGGGAAAGGGAGGGGGCAAGAGAAGGGTGTGTTCTCTAACGTAACTTTCCCAGGGGAATGTGCAGCAAGCCATGTTCTGAATCATAAAGATTCTACCTCTCTGTGGTTACAGTGGAGACCTATATAGTTTGCATATCCCAATATTGCTTATATAAAATTTGGGGAAAATTTATAGAGCAAATGCAGTATGTAAACTGTAAAACAAAGAGAGGTCTTTTCCCAGGTAACAGCAGAAAGGAGAGACCTGAAGTGGGCACATCCAGCCCAATATGTGACCTTTTCCCCCCAAAGCAATCATTATTTTATTATAGTTGGCAGACAGTATTATATTAGTTTCAGGTGTACAACTTAGCGATTCAACATTTATATATCTTACGATGTGCTTACCACACTGTCTAGCAACCATCTGTCACTGTGCAAATTTATCACAATGTTATTGACTATTTCCCCTTCACCTGTTCACCCATCTCTCCACCCCACACTGTTCCCACCTCTCTGGCAACCATCAGTTTGTCCCTTATTTGTATAAGTCTGTTTCTTGTCTTGATTTTTTTTTTATTTCCACGTATAAGTGAAATTATGCTATTTTTTTTTTCTTTGACTTCTTTCACTTAGCATAATACCCTCTAGGTCCATCTATGTGGTTGGGGAGGGGGGGGTGGTTTCATTCCTTTTTATTGATGCCTAATATTTCATTGTATTTATGTACCATATCTTCATTACCCATTCATCTATTGACAGACACCTCAGTTGCTTCCATATCTTGGCTGTTGTAAATAATGTTGAAGTGAACATAGGGGAGCATATATCTTTTTAAATTAGTGTTTTCCTTTTTTTTTTTTTTTTTTTTTTTTGGTAAATCTCCCAAAGTGGAATTGCTGGGTCATATGGTAGTTCTATTTTAGTTTTTGAGAATCTCCATGTTTTCCACAGTGGCTGCTCTAATTTCTGGTCCCTCCAGCAGTACACCTCTCACCAGCACTTGTTACTTAACTAACTTTTTGGTCTGAGGTGGAATCTCATTGTGATGTTCATTTTCATTTCCCTGACGATTAGTGATGTTGAGCATCTTTCATATGTCTGTTGGCCATCTGTACGTCCTCTTTGGAGAAATGTCTCTTCAGGTTCTCGACCCAGTTTTTGATAGGATTGCTTGTGTGTGTGTGTGTGTGTTTTTTCCATTATTGAGTTGTGTGAGTTCCTTACGTGTTTTGAGATATCAACCTTGTATTGGCTATATCATATTTGAATATATCCTCCCGTTCGGTAGGTTGTCTTCTTGTTCTGTTGACTTCCTTTGCTGTGCAGAAGCTTCTTAGTTAGATGAAGTCCCATTTGTTTAGTTTTGCTTTGGTTTACCTTGCTCGTGGAGACATACCCAAAAATATGTTACTAAGACTGATATCAGATAGTTTACTGCCTATGCTTTCTTCTGGGAATTTTGTGGTTTTAGGTCTTATAATTTAGTCCTTAGTCTACTTTGAGTTTTATTTTTGTATGCAGTATATATACATATGTGACATTTTATTCCAGCAATCCCAGCTGGAAGTATCTGCTCTGGCAAGAATGCCAGGTTTGCCAAAAACCAAACCTAAATAAACTCATTTGTTTATTGTGCCCATTCTTTTGCTTGTCCTTTCTACTGCCCAACTTCTTGGGACTTCTCTAAATTTTGCTCAGGACTGCTGTCAGCAATAAAATATGAATGACAGTATTTGACATGTAATGGACATTACAGTGACCAAGATGCTTTGCCTGCATTATCATACTTAATGCTCGCAGGGACACTGTGCAATTACTCTGTTCTCATCATCGCCAGCACTATCATCCCTACGTGGTAGCTCAGCGAAGCTCAGTAAGTTACATTAGTGAAGTGAGAAAAGTCGGGATTATTACTGGTTTCTCTAGTGAAATATTTGATAAGGAGACTGAAACATTGTGAAATTTTTTGAGAGTTGTGGGCAGGTTTCAATCTAGCGATGCTGGTCTGTTATCTTCCTTCTCTTCCTTCCGGCCCTCACTTCCATTCCCATGCTCAGAGGAGGGTAGGGCTTGGAGTTGGGGGTGGGCTGCTAACCTCCACCCTCTGGAGTCTCTGACAATATCTATTTTTAAGGGTTTAGACATCTACTCCATTTGTCCCTAATTCCTTGTCCAGCTCGACTTGTCCTGAAGTTTCTCTTTTACTTGTTCCCAAAATATGATGATCCAGTTTATAACCTTTCCTCTCCCCCTGTATCCTGCCTATGGGCCTGGGCACTGCGTTTGAATACAAAGGAAAGCTCTCTAATTGCGGCTTCTGGGTTTCAGGGTATGGATTGTTCATGTACACAGGTATCTGGACCAGGCAAGGGAAAGCTTCTGTTTATTCTCGTCACCATGACTCAGCAAGCCTGTAAGAAAATCGGATTAGAGGCTCAGTCGTACACAATTACTTTAATCACACATACAGCTATCAAAACACATATACATCGTATCTGCACATACATGGCAGCACATAGCTTACCTAATAATAGACAAACATGTAAATTGGCCGTCCCTTTGCTACGCTCACCAGCCAATCAGGAGAGTATGCAAATTAGTCCAACGAAGATGGCTGTTAATTTGCATATGTAAAGCAGAGTTGTGGGAACAGTGAAGACCGAAGGCTTCGGCCCGAGGGGTGAAGACGGGAGGCTCCTGGGCCCGAGCAGCCAAGACCATCCAGCCTGGGTCCCGGGTGCCAGAGTAAACCGGTGCCGGCAGCCAGGGGAGGGGAAGGCCTATTGCACAAATCTCTTCGTACAACAGGCGTCTAGTACATATATATGATGCTCAGTATAGAACATTTAAAAATACAGATGTATAGCATTGTCTAAAAAAATAAAGCAGGAATTACTAGTAATATCACCTCCCAGAATAAATGTTCTATTCAGTTTTCATATAGTTTTTAAATTTTATATACAGGGTGTCCCAAAGAAATGTATATATACTTTAACATACACACACACACACACACACACACAGCTCAATTTTGAAAATGAAATATATTTTAATAAACACTGCCTTTATAATTATTCTAAGTTTGTGTATACATTTTTTGGAAACACTCTGTATTTCACATAGCTAAGATAGTGCTTATAAAAATAATTTTACCGTCTCTTTTCTCATTTTGCATTATAAAACAAATACCCACTATTGTTGGGTGTGTTTTTTAAGGCAAATTCAAAGAATGCAAAAGTGTATGCTCATTATACATATACTATTTTGAAATGAAATTTACAGGTCTCAGATTAAGATGGGATGAAGAGGGCTTTATGGCAGTTAATGAAGACCAGTTACTAATCTTTCCCATGAGAAAAAGATAAATTATTTGGGTAGTTTAGTAGGAGTTTAAAATGTGGAGTAATTGGTATAATTTTTATTTTCCGAAGATACAGTATAATATTAAATATGTGTTTCCCCTGTCCTCCCACCCACCCCCCTGAAAAATTACTGCTTTGGTCTCTGTAGAACTTGAGAAGAAATCCCATGAGAAGTTAGGGTCAGGGCACTGGCAAAGGGAACACTGTTCATGGTTTTAAGAATAAAACAAAAAAAAAAAGTAGAGCAGCTGAAAAAAAACACCACCTGGCCACACCCTGCCCTCAGCTGTAAAGCATCTGACAACTGACCATCCCACGTCAGGCCCTGCCTAGAGTTGCAATTGGGCAAGGGATGAGTCACAAGTCCTTTTATACTTGGACTTCCCCAGTGCGCCCTTCAGTTAGATTGGATAAAAGGTGCCGATTTGAAAATAAGAGCAGTTAGTTAATACTGTAATTTGTAAAATTTATTAGGATGCATTTCAGACATACGGAGTCGGTAGAGGTTACATAGCAAGCACCCGTGCCCATACCACCTCGTCTAATAAATATGGATAACATCACTCAGCACCTACTGCGTGCCAGGCATTGTCCTGTGCACTGGGGACACAGCAATGAACAAAACAGGCAGAAAGAATCTTATCTTCGAGGGGAAGTTAAGTTTTCTGTGGACAGAGTCTGTCAAAGTATTTTGTTTACCTGAAATTCAAATTTAACTGTGTCCCCCTGTTTATCTGCTAAACCTGGCAACCTGACTTGCTGCATCTTTTTTCTTCCTGCCCACCCTGTCACTGTCAGTCGTTTGCCAGTGTTACCTTCTTTTCACCAGATTCTTCATCAGGCTTCTGCTGCCTGACACAGTTTTGTTTTTATTCATTTAAAACATTTTATTATGGTATCACTAAGAGTACCCTGAAGGCATTTTTTAAAAAATATATTTTTATTAATTTCATAGAGGAAGGGAGAGGGAGAGAGAGAGAGATAGAAATATCAGTGATGAGAGCGAATCATTGATGGGCTGCCTCCTGCACGCCCCCTACCAGAGATCGAGCCTGCATCCTGGGCATGTGCCCTTGACCGGAATCGAACCCAGGACCCTTCAGTTGGCAGGCCTTTGCTCTATCCACTGAGTCAAACCAGCTAGGGCCCTACTGTGATGAGAATGAGCATCATAATTGATTATGACTGTTCTCTTATAGCTAATTAGAAAGTACATGGGGAGGAGGGTCTTTGGTTAGGAAAGTTGCTATGTTTCTGCAGATTTTTCAGTGGGAACAGTCCACCTTTCCCCAGGTTTTTGAATCATGTTGCAAACTGGAGGCACTGATTGATACCTCTCTGAACACTAATTAATGTTGTGAAACATTAATTAGAGTTTAGAATCTCTTCAGAAGCCAAATAATAAGTAGCTTATTTGTCAGATGAAGATAATAATACCCATCCTGCCTTCTTCACAGGATTGTTGTGAGGAGAAAAAAACACACAACAATAGCCATAAAAAAAACACTTTTTAAGATGCGAGGTGCAGGTCCGAAGTCAGAGGACATCACTACCCTCCTGCTGATCTAATAAACACCTGGGCAGGGCCCGGCGTGCCAGGGTTGCTGTGGCACTGGGGCAGGAACTCGACTACTGTCCTGAGTCCGGGAGTTAAAGGGAACAAGCAGAGGGGCGCTATGGAGCGATTTTCTAGGCCTGTCGTCACCGTCTTTTATTTGTGCAAATACTTGCCTCTACTATTTTATTTGCAGTTTTGCCCTCTTTTGCTGTTTCTCTTTCACAGCCCAAATACATACATTTCCCCCTGAGACAGATACATTATTTCCTTATTAAAGTCTTTATTGAATTGCATGAAAACGTGGTTGTCATTTTAAATTAATAGAATACATTTCATACGCAAGCCCATCAGTTATTCGGCTCCAGGCCTTGTCTCCACGCTGATCTTCAAGGAGGTACAAAGGCCGCTGGTACCCCCGGTCACTCAGAGCCACAGGCTCCTGGCAGCGCAGGTGGAACGCCTGCAGCCCACTCTCGGTTGTGTAAATATTTTTTCTGGGCAGGAGTATTTCTCAAACAGAACTCTGAGCCCACTGCGGTGACCCTGACAGCAGGAACTGCCTGCTGTTTGTCAAGTGCCAGACCAGTTAGCACTGACTGGTCTGGCTGGAACCACCCTTGTGTTTTCTGAGGCTACCTGTGGAGAAAGTCTCCGGGCACAGCAGAGGTGGTGTGTTCTCCGTGGCGAGTCCCAGGCGTGCCATCCTCCTCGGCGCTGGTTCAGAGGCAGAGGGTGAGCTGATTAGAAACTGAAGCTGCTTCGGTTTGTGGGTAGCTGGCATGACCTTCCAGGGTCTCCTGGTTCCATTTGCAAAAGGATCCAATGTGTGTTCCTACTTGTGCTTTGCATTCTCCCATTAGCGGTGCGTTCAGTGGCGTATCGGGAGTGCCAAGAGGGTGGGACAAAAACCTGTGAGAGCTAGAGGAGGGAGGGGGTCTTTGAGATTCTACCTGTCCAATCTCCTTGCCCGACTTGTAGGTGACAAAACACGACTTGTCCAGCTCACACAGTTAATGGCTAAGCCAGGAGTTCAATATGGAGAGTCTCTTTTCTTGGCTTATGGCATTCCGTTGACATTAAAATCAGAAGTGTGGTGTCCATGAAGTTCTGATTAAACAGATCCATGGGGGAAGTATGTAATTTCAGAAAATGTATAAAACCCGGAAGTAGCATGGTTAAGAATAAAATGTCCTTCATGACAGGAGTTATGTTGCTAAGTTATTTTCTGTTAGTGTGAATTATTTTAGAGAGGCAAGTTAAAATATATCTAATATCTTATGTGCATTTAATAATTGAATTTAGTTAGAGTGTGCATGTCAGCTTTTAAAAGAGACTGTTAGTTGTTAGTTTATTGAAGGCTTATTTCACACTGAAGTTTATAAATGGAATGATTCATTTTCTTGCAGTGATGGTGGATAAGAAGACCGTTACATTTTTTTAAAGTAAAAAGCCGTTATCCTTGAATTTCCCGGCAGTGGAAATGCCGAGACTACCTACAAACAGGAGACCTGGGTTTCGGTGCCCTGCCGGTCTGATTAAAACCCCAGGATTCATGCAGCCCCCTCAGAGGTTCTCAAGAGTCCCTGCCTGCTTGGGGCTTGCCTGTTTACAGGGTTTGAGTTTTAATCCAAGTCGAAGCCAGCTTCACCTAATACGCTTTCTTGCTCCAAACGTTGAGCAAGTCGTGATGGGTTAAGCGTCTGATTTCAGACAGGTGATTATCTCTCCAGTGAGGCGGAGGCAGGTACTTCCAGCGAGTGCAGGAAGTATAGGAAGGGTAGGTGCCGGGCAAAGGTACCCTCTGGTGGGAGACTTCTCCCTAGATGCTTTGTGGGTGCCAACAAGAGAGAAAAAACACCAGATAAAAAACCCCACAGGGAGATTCATGGTGTTGAAAACTTGAGCTGCCGCTGTCACTCCAAGCTTGCATCGTGGGGCAAAGGATTAAAACAGCCCTTGCTCCAAGGACGTGCGTGTCCTGTGTCTGCTCACCCACAGACTTCCCACCGTGAGTACTGGCGATGACTTCTGATTATGCACTTCCCCTCTTTCCTGAAGGACTTGGGTGAGCCAGCTCAGCCCATCGGAGTGTAACTCACCAGCTTCCTTTTCCAGGGTTTGCGTTTTTCCTGTGTGCTGGATAATTCCAGCTCACCTCCTCTGTGTCGTTTCTGAGAAAGGTTTGTATGGGCTTGGGGAATGAGTGACTGAAGCTCTCGGTTTCTGCTCTGGGGTCCTTTTGTTTTGATCTGGCACGAAAAATACTAGCATAGTTCTCAAATTCGTAAGAGTAGTGAATTCTTGCTCTTTTCTGGCAACAGATTTTAATTAAACTGCATTGAGGAGACTTCTCTAATAAAAACTTCAAGGAAGACCCAGTCAGGAAATCAGATTTGATAAGAGCCATTCCAACACGTCTCGAAATTCCAATTAAAAATAAATTGGTGTTTCCCTTTTTCCTCTCCTGGCTGCTCTGCGGGATGTTTTCGGAGTGAGCTGTAGCTGGCTTACTCATTCCCATATGCTTTAGGAGGCAAAGCCTGGTTCTGCTTTTGGGCTGTAGTTCACGAGGAAGTCTGAAAATGGAAAGTTTTTAAACTGTGTGGCCCATTTGTATATATAACCTTAGTGATCTCACAACTTAAAAATAATGAGCGTGCTGCTATTTTGAGGGTTTTGGGGGGGAGGGATTGTGATTAGATTTCTAATCCTAGCCGTTCTTGGAGCAAGCCATGGCTGAAAATTCAGGTTAAATAATATTCTATAATATTCAGAAGTCCTTTCTGACCAACAGGTAGAAAAGCAGAGCCATTGACGTGTGGGAGAGCTAGGCCCAGGGACACGTGTGGGATTCATGGGATTTGTTCTTACCCTGAAAGTTAAACCGTTGTACTCACTCCTCTTGCTCCGTCCTGTTGGTGACGAGCCCCATGGAAGTGGCCCGAGACATTTCTCGCAGCTGGACCAAAGGCTGTGGCCGTGGTTGCAGTTTGACAAGTGGGTCTTTACCTAAAGAAGCTGGTACTAGAGTAATAGCTCATGGAAGTCATTAGCTATTAATCGTCAGAAGTACTGAGATGATTTTAGGTTCTTTTTCACAGTTTTACTTACTTGGAAAAGGTTTCTCTCGAAGGGGTCTGTTATATTTTGGACGAGATTTCTGTTGGGTAGCATCAGGAGGTAGTAATGTGAATGCTCTAAATTCAGTCTCACAGTGTGTTTGGTTTAGTTGATAAATCCCATCAGCTTTGCAGATAAGTTTGGGAAAACATTGATTCAGCTTGTCCTGCCTGATTTTCCCATCCCTGCCCATGTTCTGGTGCCCTTTTCTCTGGCATCCACCGCCCAGCAGGCCAAGGCATTAGAGGTGCTTCTTTCCATCGCGTACTCTAGGAAGATTAGAAGGCACATTTAAGAGTCTTCTGGAAGAAGAAAGGGGGGATATTCCCAGAGTAGAAATATAACAAGGGGAGACAGATGTGACAGTTGTAATAATTCATAATCCAGCTGCTTAATACCTTTAAAACCTTAGCCCGTGTGCATTAACTCTGACGTTTTTATAACTAACACCCAAAATAGTTCACACTTTCTCTCTGCTCTCAGTATCCCCTCATCTAATTCCACATACCCTCCAAGGTCCAGCGATTTTATTTCCTTCTCCCCAGCATTTCAGATCCAGTGGCTGGGATGCTTTATTCAGATCAGGAGCGCACCAGGGACATGTTTTTGAGGCAGCCCGTTTGGCATGGTCCCCTCCGACTGTGAGGACAAAGACGTGTTTGTCTTCTCTGGCCTGGCAGAGGAGGCAGAAGACCTGCCGGCTCCGTGCAGCATGTGCTCTCACCGGGACTCCGCCCCTTCCAGGGGTGAATCAGCCTGATGAGACACTGGTTTTTATAGCATGCGGGGTGGAGGCCTGGAAGTCTGTAGGCAGGGAGGGGAGGAGGGAATGGTTTGCATGTCAGACCATTCCAGCAATGCCGCGGCAGCCTACAGGAAAGCATTGCAAAACACCGAAGTCCTGTGCCACCAGATTTTTCCATTAGCACCACGCTTTCCACGTCTGCCCCAGGGACAGCTGTTTGGCTGTGTGAGGGGAAGCGGTCACATCACAAGCTCTGCCAGTCTGCCCCGCAAGGAATCCCAGCAGACCCTGAGCACTGCCTTCTGCACTCTCCTGCATCACTCACACACACACACACACACACACAGTGTGTGATCTCCGAGGAAGGGTGCACAGACGTTTTTTGGGCACTAGGAAGCTGCTGGAACTTATGCCACCTCTGGATACTGCTTTTAAGTGAAGAAACCAGAACATCTTCGGAAAGGTAGAGGGGACCCAGAGCCGGGGACTTCTCCTCTGGGGTATGTTATCCTTTGGTGGTCTGTCTCCTGGGCACTTCGATGATGAAAAAGTAAACTTTCCAAATAGTGGTGCATTTCAATCAGGGTGTCATTTGGGGACTCCCAGGAGGAATGACTCAGAACTTAGTAGAAATAACTTCAGTTCAGCCAGGTCATTCATTCAGTAGCTGGCTTTTAAGTGACTGCACATACGTGTATGTGGCAGTCGAGGCAGCTGTTTCCCTCTCATGGGACGCTCTAGTCCTCAGGGCCTGCGAAAGTTAGTCTGTCTTTGCCTCATTCTCACTGCTTTGTGATTTTGTTTTCTTAAGGGTGGCTGGCAAAGATTCAGGATCATTCGGCTTTCTATACTTTTGTTATTTTTCCTTTCTCTCCAACCATTTTATCTTCCACTCACTGTAATCTCCGTTTCCTCCTCTTAACTCTGAGCTGTTGGTTTTGGCCTTATTTTGATAGAATCCAGGGTCTGTTTCCATCTCTCCAATCCCCCTGCATGCAGAAATCATGGTGAGCCTCCCAAGCTTCCATGGCTCCAAGTAGCAAGACGCCAGCTCTGTCCAACGAGCTATGAAAGAGGTGCGGCCCCTGCACCCTCCCAGCTGCTGTGCCCCAGTCCCACCCTGTCCTGTTCCCCTCTCCGTGGCTTTGCTCAGAGCACTTGTTCTCTTCCTCTGAACGTCGTTCCTTAACCTATTAATATAAGCCCTTCTTGTCCTTCACGACCTGCTTCTTCTTCCCTTACCCCTAAGTCACCCTTCCTCTTCATTATTCCCAGGGAGCTTTGCACTCTATTAAGTAGTTATCATCACTTGCTTTTAGGTAAGAGTTATGGTTGTGTACCTCACTAATATGTAGGCTTTGAGGTCTTAAGAGGCAAGATTCCGTGCCATCTTCATCTGGGTGTGCCCATCGTGGCTTGCTCAGTACTGAGCATAGATTCAACATGCTCAGTGTTCAACAGATATTTGCATCACACCGACTTTGCCCTGGCATAATGCTGGGCATCTAATACAGAGCAAAATGCAGGATAGTGCCTGCTTACGAATCTGGGGTTGAGCCCTGCCAATTGCCAGTGTTATATTGTTAGGCCCTTTGCAGTTTTCTCCCATCCTGAATGATCAGGTGTCTCTCCTTTTGTCACACACACATTCCTGCTCCTTCCTCTAAGTGCAGGAAGTGCCTTCCTCTAAGTGGAGGAAGGGCCTTCTTTCCATCGCGTACTCTAGGGAGGCTTACAATGATGGTGTCTGCCAGATGCTTTGGGTTTCAGGGAGAGGTGATCTGATACAATGTGGTTGTCCAGGGAGGGTTACTGTCACAGGCCATTTGGAAAGTTCTTTCATGGCCTCTCTCCTTTCTCCTTTCTCTGCTTGTTAGCAACCCAACCAGGGAGAGAGGAGGTGGGACCCTGGTCGGTTTCTTTTGTCCCAGGCCTAGTATCTAGTCTGGTTCGGTGGCTGGTTGAAACCAGATGAGGACCTGAGTTGGTGACCTCAGGTGGGAGTATGGCCAGTTGGTCTACTTCCTTCTCTCCCACAGTTTTCTCGGGGAGGTCTCTGCGGGTCTGTCACGCCTTGTAGATGAGAAGAACTGTCCTTACCATCACTGATTATTCACAGCCTCATAGTCTTTGTGGCAATCTAAAGTTTTAATTCCCTTATTTGGTTTTGTGCTTCAGTTAATTTTGCTGTGTGACTTTTTAAAAAAATTGATTTCAGAGAGGAAGGGGGAGGTGGAAGGAGGGAGAGGGAGAGAGGTGGTGGGGAGAGGGAGAAAAAGAGAGAGAGAGAGAGAGAGAGAAATATCAGTGATGAGAAAATCATTGACCAGCTGCCTCCTGCACACCTCTTACTGGGGATCAAGCTCGAAACCCAGGCATGTGCCCTTGGCCGGAATCAAACCTGGGACTCTTCACTCCTCAGGTCGACGCTCCATCCACTGAGCCAAACTGGCTAAGGCCATTTGACTTTTTTAAATGTTGGTTTTAAATCTCAGATGAAAGCATATTGCGTGACATTCTCTTGTTTAAATTTGATGAATGCAATAATCCTGGAGCAACCCAGACCTAAAAGGAAGCCTAATGTGTATGAATTCATTGGGACTCCAGTGTTAGGACCCAAATACGTGTGGGGAAATGCACTTGGTTGAGTAGGGTATAATGAAGAAAGTGACTTTTTCTGGCCTTTTAAGAGAGGCCCATCTTCCGCAGCATCCTCTTCCTGATTTCACTCTCCTGAGCGGAATCTCACACCTCCACAGGACACACACCCTCCTCATGTTGATTGTGACCTCTCCTGGGAAAATCTCCCCTTGCTTTCAGTTGTAGGAGCAGATCCTTCTAATCCCTGTCCCACACAGGGAGGAGTCCTCTTCCAACACGCTACACTGTACACACCTCACAGGACAAGGGAGCTGGGAGCCCTTGCTGGACCTGTCCTTGTAATCTCTTCAAGTCCTGACAGTCCCTTGGGCTTCTGTGGATGTGGGTGGAGAAGCAGCTATGGTGACATGGAAAGGAACTATGCCTGCTTTCCTCCCTCACCACGGTTTCCTTAGGCACCCAGTTTTGGTGTCCCACCCCATCACAGTCTGAGGAAAGATGGGTATAGTAGCTCATAAGGTACTTGAATTCTTTAGGGGTTGGAAAGAAGTCTCAAATATAGCAGAAATAGCTCAGGCCCTCTTTAAAAGTGATAACAGCATCTTGCCTCCAATCTTTTTCTTTTTCAGATAATTTCTTACAGGTAGGCTTATAAGTCAGGATTTTGTACATTAAGTTTACCTGTGAGGGAAATGGTGGCCTGTTGCTTTGATTGTTGCCTTTGTGTTTATTACTCTTAACTTTTTTAATATCACCATTTATCTCCCCCCAACCCCATGCCATCTTTCTCCTCCACCTACCCACCCACCCCCGCAATCACTCCACTGTTGTTTGTAGCCATGGTTTTTTTTCTCTTTTAACATCTTAGTAGTAAAAGAACTAAATTTAAACACAAGCAATTAAGTTAATATGCACCAGAATGAAAATCGTTTTTCTAATTTGTCATAGCTTGTTCCAACAAAGACTCTTGCAATATAAAGTGAGACTCTTGCAATATAAAGTTGGCCACTCAGAAAGAGGGAAAAGAAAAGGGATGGGAACAGGAATGAAACTGGGTCCCAAATGAATACGGGGAAGTCCTTGCTGGGTACCCCACGGAGGCCTGGGAGTATGTTCTGTTTGACCAACTCAACGCTTTGTTAAAATTTGAATTAATTGCCCCCATTTTTTAAAACTTTATTATGTATTTTATTGGTAAAGATAGTTTTCCCCCCCATCAATTGTCAAAGTTTTTGAAATTAGGCAATTTCATATTAAAACACTGATTTCTTTAGCTTCTCTTGAAAAGTCAAAAGATGTGGCATATCACTGGGGTGTATTTCCATTGGTCCACAGGCACCTGGAGAGGACAGGGACTCTCTGGTCTCTCCCAAACTGCCCCCCACCCCACTTCTTCCTTTCGGTTGCTGGCCTGGACCCTCAAGGTCTTTGAACTAGTGATCTGGACTCTGAAGGCACTTGAATTGCTTGAAGGGTTGTCCCCAGTTTGGCTCTCAGCGTCTTTTTAGCCTAAAGGAAGAGCACACTTTGCGGTTCAGATTTTGCTTGATTTCTAGCCCAGTGTCTTTTTCTTTTTTAAATATATTTTATTGATTTTTTTTACAGAGAGGACGAGAGAGGGATAGAGAGTTAGAAACATCGATGAGAGAGAAACATGCATCAGCTGCCTCCTGCACTCCTCCTACTGGGGATGTGCCCGCAACTAAGGTACAGGTCCTTGACCCGAATCAAACCTGGGACCTTTCAGTCCGCAGGCCAACGCTCTATCCACTGAAGCAAACCGGTCAGGGCTCTAGCCCAGTTTCTTATCCCAGGCTGTAGCATAGACTCATCTGGGGAGCTTCTAAACTTGCTGATGCCTCGCCCCACCCCGGGAGATTCTGATTCATTGGGGTGGGAGTGGGAGGGTGACTCCGCATTTTTAGAAACAGCCCAGTCCCCTTGACTGTGCAGCGGGGTTGAGAACTTGTGGCAATGACATGTTTGCTCTGGGAGGTTCCAGCCTGGGCACCTTCACCTGGAATGGCAAAGGCGATGTTAGTCCCATTACCCATTGTCCTGCCTCAGCTGTAAAGTGAGGACCTGGGCTCAGAGCCCTTGACATTTTCATGCAGCTCCTTAAAAGGAAATACTCCAAGTTTGGCTCCTCACGAAGGAATTGAATGGACTGAATGCGTCCTGGGCACCTGCCGTACCAGGGCACAGCTGTGGTTGAGATGAAAAGCACAAAGCTCCTGTAAATTTGTAGGAATGTAAGGTGTGTGCACAGATTGAAACAGGGGGAAAAACAAGCTACTCTGAGAGCCTGGCTGGAGGGAGGAGTCTGGGGAGGTGAGACGACTTGCAGGCAGAACCGATATTTTAGCTGATCCTTGCCAAATAGAAATACTTTGTCCGGGAAGGTTTTGTGTGGGGTGTACATCAGAAGGGGAAGGAATGGTGCAAGCAAAAGCATTGAAACAGCATCCACCAGAAATGTCAGCTCCCCTCCCCTTCCCCAGCTTGCTTTGCCCTCTGAGGGCCACAGCAAAGAATGTGCTTGGTGTGTGGCTTTTCAGTGCACTGTCGCATCAATACAGCGGTTACTCGAGAAGGTGGGGGCAGTAGAGGAGCACCATGGATGACATGAGTTTCACCTGTGAACTCCCGACAATCATAGGGTCGTTGTGAAGATTAAACGAGTTCGTGTAAATGTACGACACACTTGGAGCCAGACGGTCAAGAATTGTGCACAGTGCATGGTGGGAAAGATGGGGGCAAGGAGGCTGTTGTGAGACTGATAACCCAGGTGCATTTGTGCTGTGACTCTGAGACTGGGAAGGGCGTAAGGAATCAAGGAGAGGAGGAGGGAGGAGGAAGGTGAATTCAGGGCACGTCAGGATACATGCATCTTAAAAATGTCCAAAATAGAATTCATTGTTACCTGTCATTACTTCATTTGAGTCTGGCTTTATGTGTAGACCTGGGGTCAGGCCCTCTGGAGAAAGATCCTGATGCAGTCATCCTGTTAGTAAGCGTAGAAGCAGCACAGGCTCAGGTGTGCGTGATGGCGGGCTCAGACCCCAGCAGCCACCCTCCTGGGAAGACTGTCAGTGCCCTCCCGCAGCCAGCCTGGGAAACACAGAAGCCTTTTGTCCACGGCCCACGGCCCATTGCCTTTCTGCCTACTCTCCACCTATCCGAGGAAAGGCCTTGAGGACATCTTCATCCTCCCGGGCTGCATTTGGCTTCTTCTTTTGTACATATATTAAGAGGGAGAGAGGAAAGGCAGACAGGTGTGCCTTTGTCACTACAATGAGAACCTTTGTGACTCGCCAATTTTTAATTCTCCTCCCATTACAGCCTTTGTCATCCTCTGTATCAGAGGACTAGCGACTTATTTGCATACAATGACTTTTTCTGCTAGACCTCGCCTTCATAGAAGCACACATGCCAGATAATTACCTTCAACTGCTTTGTAGGGAAAGCTCTGTTCTTACCAGAACACAGTATAAAAGAAAATGAAAACTTAGCAGGATCAGGATATTTTTCCTTTGCAGGATTTTGAGAAGTACTACGTTCTGTTGCTTTCCTCAGTTTAATTCTTAAGAGCAAGACTTTTGATATTAATATCTAGTTGGGACAATACTAATGTGACTAAATAATACCAGGCTCTTTTTGAAAGCACAGAGAAGAAAAATCACCTGTTAAAAGCAAATGATAAAACAAACCTGAGGGTAACTTTTAAGGATGATGGATGATTTCTACGGCTGGATTGTGGTGTTAGATGCACAAGGGGACACATTTACTAAAACTCACCCAACAGTGCACTTAAAACGGGTGAGTTTTAGGATCTGTAAATAGCTCAATAAAGTTTTCTGAAGTTCCCCAAAAACATAAGAACAGGCCTAACTCAGACCTCACCTCTGATGCTGGTGTTGCTGGGTAACTATTACGTGGACCCTGCCTTTCACAGGATCTGCCACTGGAAGCTTTGATCTTGGATTATTATTTCCCTTTCAGTCTGTTTGTTTTGTGTAAAACAAACCTCAGTGAGTCCCACATCATCTTTAAAAAGTTTACTCTTTGTAGCTTCACACAGAAAAATGTCTATGCCAAAGAGAATCTCTTCAAGTGTCCAGCCCCCAGATGTGGGCTGGGAGAATGGAAGGAGAAGATAAATGGAGTGACGGGGGCGGGAGGGGCGCAGACACTAACACGGAACCAGCCCACTAGGCAAATGCAGGGCGGGCTCTTGAAAACTGCCTTTCTCCTGTTTTGAACTTTACAAAGCAGGCCATTTAGAGTCATCCCTAATCTTTGGTAATCTCTGCTTTATTGTTTAGAACTGGCTGTGCTTGTTTGTCCTGTAGAGAGGATTCTGTAAATCTCTTCCTCTCCATTCACGTTTACCCAGTGTATTTAGGCAGAGGTGACGAACAGTTTAAAAGAAGCTTTTCTTTCTTGTTTTTTAAAGGTGGTGAATTGAAATAAAGTCATTCGAGGGACATATCATTCTTTAACTTTTTAAACAGAAACCACGGGTTGCTCAAATATATGATCACCCTAAAACAGTATGCATTTTGGGGGGGAACGAATTCTGTGTCTTAGAAAGCCACGTGATCTAATTTGGGTAAAATGTTTAAGGGAACATAAAAAAAAATGGTTTGGGTGTGTGGTTTACAAATGGGAGTGTTTTTAGCCTTCAAATTGCATGCTGCGTTAAATAAAAATACACCAAGGAAAGGAACCACTTGCCTCCAGCCCGTCCTGGGCTCAGCATTACACTGAATCATTTCCTTCAGAAGAAGGCTGCTGAGCCAGGGCTCGGATTATAGCAGGGGGCCCTGTTCAGCCCTGGAGGCTTTGGGTGTGTGTGTGTTGGGGGGCGGGGGGCAGTTTATGGAACCATTTGCTGCCTTTCTAAGTTAAGGTGACCAGACATCCCACTTTTTAACAATTTGTCCCGCGTCCCGCAGCATTTTAAAAAAGTCCCGATTTGTGGAAAGAGACATATATGTACTACTCTTTGTAATATTTTAAGTAATAATAATTTTAAAAAAAGGTACCACCCCCCCCCCCGCCCCCGTCAATGGTGTCCCACTTTACCAATGTTAAAATCTGGTCACCTTATTCTAAGTTCTTCCTAGAATGAGCAGGTCCACAGCTGCATTTCTAGGTTAGCGTTTCATGTGAGGTAGTTGGTTTGGAAACTCAGAAGGGGCATGGGAGACAGAGGTCTGTCTTCACCTCTTGTGTTGTTAAGATCCTCCCTAGCAGTTTCGTTCCTGGGTAGTTTTTGCTGTCTCACTGACGCCCAGTGTCCTGGAATTAAACCTGTGGCCAGCAGGAGGCTGCTGGTTAGCCAGGAAATTCCAAATGGGTATAAATAAATCCTCAGCAGCCGCTCCTGGGCGCTTTGCCTTCCCATGTGTGTAGGCCCTTTAATGCCGAGGGAGGCATGCCTGAGACTTGGCTTCCTGCTTGCTGAAGATCAGTTATTCTGTGTCGGGGTGGGGTAAGTAAGAAAGCTCCAATAAAGAGCATGAGGATAGTGCGACGTTCTCGGTTGGGGGTTGGTGGGATAGAAACGCAGGCTCCGTGTGTTATGTAAAGTATTTGCTCCGATTAACAGGCCGGGAAGGATCACTCAGCTTGACTTTGGTTCAGTGAAAATTTCAGCTTTAGTTGGGGCTTAACATAATGCCATCGTTGTTACAGGAGTGAAAGGTTGTACTGTACGCTAAGGCTTGAGTTTTTGAGTTTATGGTTTAATTAAATTCCAGAGTTTCCCTTTTTGTTGCTAAATCCATTTTTGGTCATTTGTTTTCAGCTCAGTTTTTCTAATGGAAACGGCTCAGTGTGGTTTCTTTTTCTTATATAAACACTATAAAACAAAACGAGGGCCGAGAGTCATACAGTTGCCCCAGCACCCCCCCTCAACCCCTCTCCAGTTTGTTTCCGTTGTGTTAGAAAAGCCCCTTCTGTCCCAGAGTCCAAGTTTATGTTTCTTCTCAGCTCGTCAACAGTCACCCTTTGAACTGGCACATTTTCCTATTTATGCTTAGAGCAGCATTGTTATTTTATTTAAGTTTACATTTTAACCCTCACCCAAGGATATTGATTTTAGAGAGAGAGGAAACGAGAGAGAGAGAAAAAACATCAACCATTTGCCTCCTGGATGTGCCCCAATCTGCAATCGAACCCACAACCTGGGTATGTGCCCTGATGTGGAGTCTAACCCGCAGCCTTTCCGTTTATGGGACAACGCTCCAGCCAACGGCGTCACACCGGCCAGGGAGAGCAACATGTGATTTTTAAAGAAACTCTGGAGAATAGGATTCAGTTCCCGAGGTGGTTCTCTTGGGTGCACGCATGAGCATTTGGGCTGTGTTTCAGCAATAGCTTTTTAAATTAGACGGTGGGCCTCAAAGAGCATCGCTGCCTAAGCTGGCAAAGGGCAAGTACTGAAGACTGGCATTTTGGCTGTTTCAGACAGATTTTGGGAAAAGAGTCACTGCATCTTGTGGTTGACACTGAACCCTGGAGAAGAGGGCCACTGGGTAAACCTCGAGGCCTCTGAAACACAATGCACCTTAATATAATGTCCCAGCCCTCCCTAATGCCATGCACCCTTTATTAAGGCACAGTTCGTTCCGTCCCCAGGAGCAGCAACTCTTTCCACTTCCTTCCCTCGCAACCGCTCACCTGCAGCCTGGCTTATGGATGCCTAAGACACGCCCTGAGTAGAACTGGTGATACAGCAAAGGGAAGTGGCATGTGGGGAAGCCGAGGTGGTGCCAGGTGTCGTGGTGCAACTGGAAAGGTGCTGCGAAACAGCCTGGGAAGAGAGCGAGGCCAGGGGCTCTGCCCACCTGCACATCTGGTCTGACAGCTGCTGCAATTAACGTCTTTCCTCGCTTGATCACATAGCATGAGGTGTTAGGAAGTTTTGTGCAACGTGCAGTCAGAGTCACAGGCTGGAAGCGGTCTTTGGAAATTACCGAGTCCCACCAGCCCCCTCATTTCACACATACAGACCTAACTGCGGCATGGAGCAATTCCAGATTCCTGCTTCCCCTTTGTGTGTGTGTGTGTGTGTGTGTGTGTGTGTGTGTCCTGGGAGATATTGACAGCTCGTGTTCTTGCTTTATGAAAAGAACTAGAGGTCCGGTGCACAAAAATTTGTGCACTTGCGGGGGGGGGGGTGCCCCTCAACCCAGCCTGTGCCCTCTTGCAGTCTGGGAGCCCTAAGGGGATGTCCACCTGGTGGCTTAGGCCCACTCCCTGGAGGATCGGGCCTAAGCTGGCAGTTAGACATCCCTATGGCAGCCCGGAAGCCCTCGGGGGATGTCCACTTGCCAGTGGGGAGCAGACCTAAGTTGCAGTCGGACATCCTTAGCACTGATGAGGAGACTCCCACCACCACCGCTGTACTAACAGCCGTCAGCCTGGTTGTGGCTGAGCAGAGCCTGCCCTGTGGGGCACACTGACCACCAGGGGGCATCTCCTGCATTGAGCATCTGCCCCCTGGTGGTCATTGTGTGTGTCATAGTGACCAGTCATTCCCAGTGGTTCTGCTGTTAGGGTCAATTTGCATATTACCCTTTTATTATATAAGATTACACCTCCACTCTGGCCAGTGTTTCTCATTGGTTAGAGCATCAGCCTACAAACCAGTGGGTTGCAAGCTCGATTCCCGGTCAAGGGCACATACCTTGGTTACAGGTTTGTTCCCCGTCCCTGATTGGGTCCCATGCCAGAGGCAACCAATGGATGTGTCTCACATCAATGTTTCTCCCTCTCCCTCTCCCTCCCTCCCTTTCATTCTCTCTAAAAATCAATGGGGAAAATATCCTTGGGGGAGGGTTAACAACAATACGAAAAAGAATTTTACCCCCCGCTTTCCCTCCATTTAGGCAGCCATCCTGGCCGGATGGAGAGGTGCCTTTTGAGTCTAAGGCACACGCCTCTGCATTGTGTTAAAGAACGCTTTACTCGTATGACTTTGGTAGAGGCACGAGAATGAGGTTGTTCAGAAACATCAGTGCCTTCCTTTGTCCTCTTACCGTGACAAGGAAATACTTTAACTTGGGCCATAATAATACTTTTAAAGGTTAGAGGATGTTTGCCTACTTCTGCTTAGTTTTATTTTACCTTCTTCCAATGCCTAATTGATGCTATTGGCTCGATCATTCTCTCCGCCTGACCAGCTCCAGCACCCCACGGTCCCTGAGCCTGGTGTGTACCCTCCTGCACAGGCACAGTCTCCTGCTGTCCCCGCCAGCATCTCCTTCGTCCACTCTGGGAATCAGAAACCAACTGAGACCTCAGGATTTTAGCAAACCAAGTTGATTTTGAATAAACATCCCAACACTTCAAACTTTATCTTCTCAGGAAGCCAGTGGGGGGGGGGTGCAGGGCAGAGTGGAGGGAGGGGAGTTGTGGATCATCTTGGGATGCCAGGGCTATTTGCATCACCAAACCACAGAGTGGTCCAGTAATAGTGGGCAGTAGGCATCATTCTCAGTGGTCCACAGCAGGACTGCGAAGCAGGCCATTGTTTTCCCAGCTGCACCACTGGGATAGAATCTGTCTTGCCAACAGCTGGAAAGCGGCAAAGCCAGGATTCAGACTCAGGCAGTGTGGCCCTAGAGTGCCTGATTTTAATCATTACACTCTTTCTCCACCACACTTCTTAATCGGTACATGCCTAGGCATGGGAATCTTCATTTCAACAAACATGGAATATGCTGTGTGCCAAGCACCATGTTACGTGGTGAGGGATAGAGAAATAAATACTGCCTGGTTCCTGCCCCCAAGATGCTTGTAGTCTGTTAGGGGAAGGCAGTCATGTGTCTGCTAACTATAACGTGTGTCCGAAAGCGTAGGCAAAGTTTTGGGAGAATGGAGAGAAGGAGGGGGCCAGTTCTTCCCAGAACAGAGCAGTTGGAGGTAAGCCAAGACTTTACAAAGGGTGGGCCCTGCGGTGGATATAGCCAATTCTGACAGGTGGCAGAGGCTGGGGAAGGGCGTGTGTGCTGGTAGAGGAAACAGGATTAGCAAAGGCAGATGTGCTTGCAAGTCGCTCGGTGGATTGAGGTTCAGGGTGGGGAGGAAACGGGGAAGAGCTGGATTGGGGCTAAACCGTTGAAGACTTTTAATGCCACAGAAAGGAACTTTCAGACTGCATTCTCTCTAAGAGGGCTCCTGGCACATCAGTCTGCAAGATTGATAATTGAGAAGCTCTACAAGTTTACAAGAACACCTCAAACACATGTAAAATTCCTCAAAGAACATGTAATCCTGGAGAGCAGAGATATCAACCCCTGTTAAAGAAAAAAAGCAAAAAAGCTGCGTTAGTGACATCTGAGCAACAGTGGAGTGTTGGCCCTGCTCCCTGACTGACCGCACTCACGTACCCCAGAGATGCTGCCGGCACGGGGAAGGCAGGTTTTACATACAGGGCGGGGCAAACGGACGTTTACAGTTGTTCATGTGGATACACACACACACACACACACACACACACACAATGATTAACATTGTTTTGATGCTCAAATTATCCCAGATTTGAATAGCAAGATCCAAAAAGACAGTTTCTGAGCCAAATAGATGCCTGACCTGTCTTTATTTTTTAAATATATTTTGTGGATTTTTTTACAGAGAGGAAGAGAGAGGGCTAGAGAGTCAGAAACACCGATGAGAGAGAAACATCAATCAGCTGCCTCCTGCACACTCCCCACTGGAGATGTGCCCACAACCAAGGTACATGCCCTTGACCGGAATCGAACCTGGGACCCTTCAGTCCGCAGACTGACGCTCTATCCACTGAGCCAAACCGGTTACGGCGCCTGACCTGTCTTTGAATAGCTGCTATGATTCAGATTCCCCAACGGGTAACGTTTCCCCACATTTGCTCCATCGTTTCTGCATCTCTGTGTGCGTTCGTGCATGTGGTGCCTTTGTCACGTCTCTTCAATCCCCTTCCATCTAGACAGGTCTCAGCCTCAGCCTCTCCATTCTCTCATGACCTTGGCAGTGTAAAAAGAGACCCCTGCTGTTTTGTATGATATTTTTTAAGTAGATCCCATCAGTGTTTCTAGACTCGGGCCATGCCTTCCAGGCAGGAACACCACCACCATGAAGCTGAGCTCTTCTCGGAGCATGACATCTGGGGCATGACATCCGGGGCACGACATCCGGGGCACGTGATGCTACAGCCTCGATCACCCGGTCCAGGTGGTTATCCGTCAGCTTTCTGTACTGAGTCACCACGTTTCCCTTTGGGATTGATAAGTGTTTTGTGGGGGAGGTATTCTGAGGCCAAACCATTACCTCCTTCTTAAGTAGGCAATCTCTGTCCACCAGCCTTACTGTGCATTCATCACCCCTGCATGAATCAACCATTGTTATAATGGTTGTTAAATGGTGGTTTCTGTTTCCACAATTCCTTCATTATTTATTAGTTGGCACACTGCTGTGTTTATTATAACATTATCAACTCAAGATACCTAATTTGATCACTGGATTGTAATCTGTTACTGTCATTGACCATATTAGTTCGATGCTCAAATTATTTCACATTTAGACAGTGAAAGCTCAAGAGAGTTTCTGAGCGAAATAGACTCCTGACGCTGTCTTAAATAGCTACTGCGGTGTGCGCTGATGGTCAAGAATAACAACTAGCAGGCGGCATATGTCGTCTGAGTTCTGGATCATACATGTAACTCAGACTGTCAGGGTCACCCACAGCAAGAACCTTACAAGGCAGGCATACAGCAACACGCAGGTGACTCCAGAAGGAAGCCAGCTTGAAATTCAGCTGGCCAGAGACCTCCTAGTGGGTAGAGAAGTCTTAGCTGCCCCACAGGCCCTGTCCTCTGTCTTTAGCCTTCCTTCCCTGATGGGTAAATCAGGCCCAGTAAGATGTGGGCAGAGGAGTAAGGACAAGGCCCAGAAGCACTAAGCTTTGGCAGCCGCCCCCTTTTCTCTCCCTCCCCTTTTTCTCTCCCTCCCCTTTTTCTCTCCCTCCCCCACTTGCTATCTGCCAGAGTCAGTGTTGTTTTTGCTTCACAGACATTTTCAGTCCCTGCTATTCCCATCCCAGTTTCAAGTACGGAACAACTTTGCACTCTGCCCCTCAACATGCTCGATCAGAGCGTGCCTTCCCTAAATGTCCCCGTCTTCTTCCTGCCCTCACACATGCCACACTTGTCCCTTCCATATTAGGTTTATCATACTTTAATGACCTTCAGAAAGGGAAATCTCATCATTTTGCTCTGCAGTGAGTCATCCTTTGGAAAAATATTTTCTTTTTTGTTGGCAGGACGAGGTCATGGACAGAGCCCCGAAGGACGAGTGCAAAGGCCTGCTCCTGGGCTCCAGCTCGGCCCTGAGAAGCTCAGACATCTCAGGCCTCCCCAGTCTCCCCTTCAGTATTTTGGAGAAGGTTAGACCACACCACAGGGCGTCCCAAATTCAGCCAGGCTGTACCTCCTGGTAGTTTTAACACTACGGCTAAAAGCAATAAAGCTCATGTGGTGCAAAGGAATTTGTGACACCTAGAGAAAAATTCATGGGACTTGAACAACTCATGGAAAACCAAATGGAGGCCACTGAAGAGACCCTTAATGCAAACTCCAGCTCGTAGCCAGAGCAGTTTTATTAAAATGCAAATTGGATCATTTCACTCCCTTGCTTAGAACCTTTCAATAGCCAGCCAGTGCACTTAATAAGGACCAAAAACCTGACTCCAGGGGCCCTGTGTGATGGGGGCTTTGCCCCCTCTCTGAATCACTGAGGGGAGGTCCTTATCAGGCAAAACTCCCCTTTCAGTTCCTATAAGTGGCAGGTTTTGTATATGCTGTTTCCTCTGCCTAGAATTTCCACCTGCACACTTTGCGTGGTGGACTCCAAAATATACCACTGGCCAGCCCAGTGGGGTCCCTGCTCTCTCCTAGCATACCTCCTGTACTTTACTCTAACAGCACTTACCTGTGTTACTTATTTCTGCAGCTGCTTGTCTGTCTCCTCCTAAAGGTCACAGGTTTGCCCAGGCAGGCTCTGTGTCCGATTTGCTTACCTCTTGACAGTGTTTGGCACATGGCAGCTACTTAATCAATATCACTGAATGAAAGACTAAAACCATCTTGCAGTCTGATAATTGCATCGGCGTTCCCTCTGTGGGGTATGGGAATGGGTTGACTTAGAATGTGGAGCCAGTTTGGAAAGGGAGACAGTGGAGGTGTAGGGAGAATATTCAGAGTAAAGTCTATGGAGATGGGTTAAGGAAGCAGAGATAAGATCAGCTGTGAGAAGAAATCTAAAAATTTAGGGGGAGAAGCTAAATGGAGTTATGAAGAGTTATAGCTAGCCTGTCTAATAAAAGCAATATGCAAATTAGGTATCACTCCATCACAAAGATGGCTGCTCCCATAGCCACAAGATGGCAGCGCCCAGTCCGACTCAGCCCCACCATTGAAGTGGTCAGGCCTGTCAGCCAGGCAGATGGCAGGGGCGGGGCGTGGTTGGGGGGCGTTAGGGGTACCCTGCCCAGGCCAGAGGTCTTCGCCAGAGGCCTCAGACATGGGCAAGGGTGGAGCTGGTGATCACAGGGTCCTGGGGATCCCCTGCCCAGGCCTGCAGCCTTGGCCAGAGGCTGCCAGTGGGGCAAGGGCAGAGCCAGCAATAGGAGGCGGCAGGATCAGAGCCAGTGATTGCAGAGGCCTGGGCTCTGTGAAGCTGGCGACTGGAGTGGCTTGGGGGTCTTCTGCCCAGGCCTGCAGCCTCGGCCAGAGGTTACAGGCCTGGGCATGGTTGGAGCTGGGATTGGAGGGGCAGAGGTGGAGCCAGTGATTGGAGTGAACTACAGAGGAAACACCTTTTCTTACCGCTCATTGGTTAAGCTCCCTGTATGCCATTGGTAATATTCTTAGTAACTTGGGTAATGTGAATCCCTAAAGGTGATCTAGGGTTTTTCCACCACACTCCTGGAGGGAAAAAAATGAAGGTCCACTGCTGGAGGGCTAAGAAATGTCATATCCTGCACTAACCAGTTTGGCTCAATGCATAATGCCTCAGCTGGCTGACTGCAGGGTCTGGGTTCAATTTTTGACCAAGGGCATGTACCTAGGTTGCAAGTTCCACCCTGGCCAGGGCCCAGGTCAGACAGCATATGCAGGAGGCAGCCAATCAAAGTGTTCCTCTCACTTTGATGTTTCTCTCTGTTTTTCCCTTCTCTTCCACATTCTCTAAAAATCAATGGAAACATATCCTCAGGTAAGAATTAAAAAAAAAGAAAGAAATGTCATATCCTATGAAAGACACATCTTGAAAATGCCTAAACAAAGTTGTCATTTCTTCATGGTGAAGGGACTGGAGTCCATGTTGATGAAAACACCTTGGTGGCTGCAGTGACTAGCAGTGCTGCAACAGTGGGGTGATGGGGCTGGTGGCTTCCCCTGATTAACCTGGTCGCCTCCCACAAAGAGAGGTCAGACTGCGGCTTAGGCCCGCTCCCTAAGGGGAGCAGGGAGCGGGCCTACGCCATCAGGAGTACACCCCCTGAGGGGTCCCAGTATGTGAGAGGGGGCAAGCTGGGCTGAGGTACTCTCCCTCCAGTGCATGAATTTTCTGCACCGGGCCCCTAGTAAGAAATAATAACCACATGATAACTTAGCCTTCTAAACAAACCATGCAGGTAGTTAACTTATGACATGTCAATTGGCCTGGTATTTCCTATGCACTTCCAGCATACACTTTTGCTTTCCTTAATGTTGTCATTTTATTTGTACAAAGCATTTAGGTGGCTGTTTGAAACAGGTGCAACCCAAGCGGAGGTCTAGGTGAAATCAGGTAGGTAGGTAAACTCAATGGAGCAGAGATGCAGCCTTCATAGAGACGGCCCTCACGCTTAGTGGGTGCTCAGCATTTGCGTGGATGATTGGATGGGTTTGTTGGATGGGTAGGATAAGAGCCCATTTAAAAAAACTTGTTGGCACATGCAAAAGCAATATAGGAAAATCTCACCTGCCACACACTATTTTAAAACAGTGAAGAACACCAACTTCGTCCTCCTTTACATGGCATGTTCTCTGACAGGTGGAGTTTCTCACGTAGATTTGATACAAGGAATTTCCTTGGTCTGTAGGTCCTAATGCTCACAGTGTCATCCAGGGAACTTTCCGGTTAAACCTGTTCGCTAGGTCCTGTTCCTCATGTCTGTCTTCTTTATCTCACTGGTCCATGTCTAGAAAAGTTGATTTGCTAACTCAGTTACTTTCACGCTGTGAGTAATTAACTTCATGGGAATTTATCTTGCTCATGGAGTCAGCCTACTGGTGTTTCCCCCCCTGCTTCTTAGCCTTAGCGGGTTTGGAGTCTTTTTTAACTGCTTCAAACAGCAAGATGCTTGCATTCTGCTGGTTTTAAATATGGCAACCTATGGCAATTATGTGATTCTCAGGACTGACTCAGCTCTTTAAGCTGAGTCCTCATGCTTCTTGTGCGAGGAGACAATGCAGTTATGGAGATTAGCAGTTCCACCAGTCAGGCAGAATAGCTGCTGAAGAAAAACACAGAGAGTGCGTGTGGAAGTTGCGGCACACAGGTATAATTATTTTCCATGGCACCATTAGTCGGTAGTAATTGGGCCTGGAGTGTGCAGCAGTGAGGCCAGAACAAAGAAGTCATTGTATCCTAATTAACAGCCAAAGTAATAATATCAAAGTTCTGTCCATTTAAAAGTCCACCAGGACACACTATTTCAGAAACTTCCAGTGTGTTTGCTCATATGAAAGAATGGCTCATTGTGGTAGAGTGTGTAGAAGAGTAGTCAGTGTTTTCTTACTCAGAAGTGGCATTTTTATCACCCAGTCAATTGAACATGAAGTGGAAGACCTGAAGCCCACAGCTTCCATGGCCAGATTCTCCATGGCTGTGTGTGGGTTTTGTCACTCTGCTCGCTGTGTTCAGTGCAGGCCTTCTCCGCAGAGACATTTTGCACTGGGTGATCCTTTGTTGGGGAGATGGGAAGCCGATAGCAGCATCCCAGGCCTCTACCCACTAGATGTCAGCAGCAGCCCCCATTCAGTTGTAACAACCAACCATGTCTCCTCCAAACGTCGCCCAATGGCCCCTGGAGGCAAACAGGTGTGACTCCCACTAGCAGGTTAGTACCCCTGCTCCTTTCCACCATCTGATCTTTCACCTCCCGTGAGTACGTTAATTTGTATGTCTTTCCAAACCAACTGTTGTTTGGACAGTTAACTTTAGTTTCCTTGAAAAGTTAAAATCATATAATGCTTGATGAACTTAAATGACATGGTTTTTTAAATATTCATATCTCCATCTCACTTTGTTCATGCAAGGAAATTTCAAATGGTTCTTGAGTCTATCAGTGGGCCCCTCTCACAAGTGCAGTAAGTTATACCGGGTAGTAAATATATGAATAAAGAGTAGAATTGCCGTCAGTTTGCTGATTTCAACTTCTTTCTGAACACATGGGAAGTTGTTTCTAGTTGCTACTGCCACACTTGGTGTTTGGTTACCCCAAATTGCAGACTATGCAAACTGGGCAGGGAGAGAGAAGCAGGTAAGAGGGACTGTTGAGACCCTGGTGTCTAGGAAGTAGGTCAGCTTGAGGATGACATCAACCCCAGAAGCCATGGGGCCCACTGTTAGCAGCCCATTTACTTACACACTAGTATAAATTCTGGTGATTCTACCGCTTCACTTCTGCCTTAACATTATATTTGGGTGTTGTTGGTTTTTTCATGTACCCCAACCTTCACAAGACTATGAGCCTTGTGAGAATGGGGACCTTGTCCCTTTGGTTCACACTGTATCCCCAGCTTCTAGAACAGTGCCTGGTGAAGAAGAAAGGATAGGAAGGTGAAGGGAGGGAGGAAGGAGATTGCTTTTTTATCAGTAGTTCTAAATATAAATTGAATGCATTAATAAATTTTTTATTTGGTTTTCACTTCATACATGGGGATTATAGCATTTTAACTAGTCCCCTTGAATTTAATCTCTTTCCTTACCTCAGTCTAATGCACATACAGTTATCAAGACAGTCTTCATTGCTTCATTGCTTCATTGCTTCATTGCTTCATTGTTTGAGGCCCTAGCACAGGGCCGGGTGGTGTGCCAGGTAACAGTGACTCAGTGGACAAGACGCTTCTGGCCCAGGACCCAAGTCTGGTGGCCTCTTCCGTACTCAGCCACCCCCACCTCTTCTAACCTCATCTTTCTTTGAGCTTCACCACAGGCCCTGCCCTGGCTCTTCTCCGCCATTTACCTGCCTTTTCCTTTTAGTCTATCATCACTTACTTACCTTGCCTTCAGAACTCACCTCCTGGTTAACTCTATTATGTTTTGATCACTCATTCGCATACTGTCATATTGTTCTTGTTGATAATATGCCTTTGTACCTGATCTCAATTAGTGTTTCGTTTAGGGTGTTTGGCATGTATCTCCCAGCTAGACTCTACCTCATTGTATTTCTTATAAACCCTCCCACCTACTCCTCCTACTGAATAGGACCATTTTCTGCACCCAATTAAGCTTTCGGTAAATGCTGTATAATGAAGGTGGAGGTGGTGCCAGGCGCAGGCTCCACCACTGGATTTCCAGACATTCAGAAAATTCTTGTAAAAGCCAGGGACAGCCCTCTGGTTCCAGAATATTTACTCGGAAGCTGTTACTTTCATGATTCTAGTTGCAGACATAACCAGTGGTTTTTGGCTATGTATGGGCAGGCATAGCTCTGTTAGTCCAAAATAAGGCTTTTTCATCAGTTAAGAGTCTCCTTATAACCTATTTAGAGATTTTTTTAAACTGTTGCTTTTTTACATTTCTGTAATTCTTAAATTAATCAAAATGTTTGTAATAAAAAAGTTTTACTGTAGCATCTCCCCAGTATATTATTTAGCATTTTTTCTTCTTTTAAAGATCTGTCTTAAATTTTTTTGTGGGGGAGTAGATACATGGAATTCAGTTCAGCTACAAATAACAGAGACCCAAAACATACACTGACTACACAAAAAAGAAGTTTCTCTCTTTCACATAAAAGTGTGGAGGTATACGCTTTCTAGAAGTAGCAGAGCAGCTCCGCTCCACAAAGCTCTTAGAGACAAACGCTCCATCTGGCACATTGTTCCTGTATCCCTGTGTATGAGCTCATGGTCTAAGATAGCAGCTAGAGTTCCGGTCATCACATCTGCCTCCCTGGCAGCAGGATGGAAGAAGGACCAAAGAAGAAAGGTCATAGACCTATTGCTGTGTCTTTTTAGGGAGGTTAACAGTGGTTACTACATTTCTGCTATAGCCATACTAACAGTAAAGAGGGCTAGAGAAATAGACTTTATATTTGCCCAGCTAAACATAGTTCTGTTCGTGTAGAAGAATGGGATAAGACATACTGAGGAACATCTAGCTGTCTTTGCCGTGGCTGCCTCCTTCATCCACTTCCCAAATGAATTCTCTTGTAGTTTCTTTCAGTTCATTTCTCTTGCTTTCCAAATAGTGACTTCTTGGGATCATATTTTTAAAAGACAAATACTTATGTGTTATAAAAATTTATAAAATATAAACGTCAACATTAAAACCACCTATGATTCCACAACCTAAAGGTAACTACAGAAACAGCATCGTGCAAGAAATGTCCTTAACACTAATACACAGCAAGCAAGTCTGTTGACAGCAGTAAGATGTTTTTTTAAAGCTCATTATGTTATACTGTATATTCAGTTATCCCTTCAGGAAACATTTTTAAACATCTACTTTGTTCCCAGTATCTTGGTAATTGATGTGTGCGGTTGGTTGGGGGAACATATTTTATTTTATTTTTAAAAATGTATGTTTATTTATTTCAGAGAAGAAGGGAGAGAGAAAGAGAGAAACATCAGTGATGAGAGAGAATGGTTGATTGGCTGCCTCCAGCACACCCCCTACTGGGGATCAAGCCTGCAACCAAGGCATGTGCCCTTGACCAGAATTGAACCCAGGACCCTTCAATCCACAGGCCATAGCTCTATCCAAGCATGTCAAACTCGAGGCGTGGGCTGCATGCAGGCTGCGAGATCATGCTTGCTCCATCCACTGAGCCAAACCAGCTAGGGCAGTGGAATGTATTTTAAATATTGTATTGTTGCCCTGAAGATAATTACAGTCTAGCAGAGGGAGATAAGACTACCTACATGAAAAGCTGGGAAATCACTCAGGGCCCTAGAAGTGCCGTATTTGTGTTAATGTTTGTAAAGGTACACTAGAAAGCAAGAGATATAAAAAGTGGATATCTCTAATTGTAGAACATTCATACTGTGGACATCGTTTGTAAAAAAGACACATTGAGAACACAGCTTATAATTTTTAGTTGCCTGAGCATGAAAATTGAAATTACAAAGCTGTAGGATAGTCTGATTCAAGCAGTATTCGCAGATCATCAGTCCTAACCGGGTAAAATGCTAACCTCTACTGACTCCCAGATTTAGGAGTCTTGCATCCATTTGAGGGTAATTCACTGTGATCATGCCTTTTGTAAACTTCAGGTATAACACTGTGTGACAGCTAAAGTTCACTGAAAACATGTGATGTATTTTGTTGAGTTTTAAATCCAGATGTTAAATCAGTGCATTAAAATTTTTTTGGAGGAAAACAAAAAAAAGTTAACCTTTCCTATTGAAAATGCTTAAGTGGGAAAAGTAAATATATTAAGAAATAGAAAAATCTAGGAGTAACAACGAAATATTAACAGTTGCCACTAGATGACCAGATGAGTGACTTTCTTAAATCGTTTCTACCTGACTTTTTTACTAACATGTACCACTTTTGTAAATAGAAAAGGCTGTTTACATTTTTTTAAAAGAAACGTTCAGCACAAGCTGAGTCGAGATTCACGTTAAAGGATAACTTCTTGTCACTGGTTGAGCACCAAGTGTTGGTGTGAGTTCTGCCCGGCTCTGCACCCACCCACCGGGCACTGCACCCACCCACGGGGCTCTGTACCCACCCATGGGGCTCTGCACCCACCCACGGGGCTCTGTACCCACCCACCGGGCACTGCACCCACCCACAGGCCTCTGCACCCACCCATCGGGCACTGCATCCACCCACAGGGCTCTGCACCCACCTACCGGGCACTGCACCCACCCACGGGGCTCTGCACCCACCCACCGGGCACTGCACCCACCCATGGGCCTCTGCACCCACCCACCGGGCATTGCCTGCACTTGGAGCCTGCAGGGAACAGGGGGCCGATTGTGCCTCGCTTTCGCAGGTGACCGAGCGCCGCGGCTGCCGAGCTTCCACACAAGAACACACGCTCTTTCACGGAGAAGGGTCCAGCCCCGCAGACAGAGCCTCTCTGTGGCCATGGCGAAACTGCTGGCTTTCTTTTTTTCCTTCTGGCAGCCCTGGGATGAAGCACACACGTTTTTAAAAGCTCCGGGTTTCCTGTTTCCATTAAGAAAGCAGGGAATGCCGAACCCCTGAGTGTGCTGGGGGTGGCGCCGCCAGCGGCGCAGGGCGCCTTCATTGGTGAGCGCTCGGCCTATGGTGTCTGCGCCTGGCCCGGCTAAGTTTACGCGAATGGGGAACCTCCTCTCCTTATGGGGTGAAGAGCCGTGGCCTCGGAGCAGCAGAGCGGGGTGTGCAGCGCCGGGGCGGGCCTGCGGGGAGCGCAGCGGGCGCCTGGTAGGTGTGCGGAGAGCGGGGCGGGCAGGCGGGCTGGCCAGCGGGTCAGCTAATCCGGCGTCTGGGGGCCTCCTCTGGGGGAATGGGGCTGGGTTCCCCGGATCCCCGGAGCCAGGACCCTGAAGGGGTTGAGAGCCACCGGGCTGGTGCTGGCTGAGCTCTATCTGCCCCTGTCGGACACCGGAGCCTGCAGTTTCTCTTTGCTTGTGGAATTTCAGGCAGCGCTAGAAACAGGTCCGGCTGCATATTTTGAATGACGTGTTGTCCATGTGAAGTTAAAAGGGAAGGGGAGAGGGATGGAAAGACGCGGTCTTGCTAGCGTGCTCCCACATTGCCAGGCGCGGGCACTCTGCATCAGCTCACCCTTCTCTGGTTAGAAAAGGCTGGGTGCTGCGCACCCCTTGAAGAGTGCTTTCCCCGTGTGGTGTAGAATGGAGAGCCAGGGCCTGAGCTCCAACAGCTGGGACAGACTCCTACTGTTTTAAATCGGGGCACAAAGAACACACAACGTTTTACTCCTCTGCTTGGCCATCTTCTCGGTGTGCTTTCCTTTCCCGCATTTCAGAGGAAAGAGGGCGGACAGGGGCAGGAGGATTGCTCAGAGCATTCCCATATCGGGTAGAAATGCTCAGCAGTGGAGGGGTGGGGAAGGGCAGGCTGGCAGCCCAAGCTGCTGGGCGTACTGGGCCCTCCACCGTCCTGTGGCAGGGCTTGTATTCCCATGGCTTGTTTCCACTCGCTGCTTTTGGGTCCTTCCCATAGCTCCGAAAAGGCAGAGCACTTCTTCTCATGACGACTCTAGGAAGATCCAACAATTTAACAAATAAAAATGGCCTTGCTTTTCAGCTTGAAATGCATGGCTCAGGCCAGCAGCAAGCTCTGTGCCTTGAAAAGCTCTTGTGTTTCCTTTGCTAAATGTCTGGTTTAGGCAGAAGTAGCACTTACCAAATGCCACATGATCCAGGGTTTGGACGGCGGCGTGCCCTTATTTCCATCCTCCTTTGCATCTGTTTGTATACACCACGGCTACGAAACAAGGTGCTCTTGGGACAGTGGATGTTTTGTCCAGTAGAAGTCCAAGTTGGAGAAGCTGTTTCCTTCAGCTGGCACGGGGTTTGCTTTTGTTTCTAAATGGAAAAACACAAGGTAGAGTTGAAGTCTGTGCTCTGCGTCCTTGCACTCCTGTGCTGCTGGAGTTCATCACTCCGCTCCCTCCGCGAGGTTGGCGTCAAGGCCAGTTGTGATCTTGTGCAGGTGATGAGGCTCTGGGACCCATGTGCCAGCGTTCACTAAGGCGGTGTGATGCGCACTAGGAGGCCAGTTATGCTAAGTGGTGTTTTGCCTTTTGTGCCTCAGAGTGTGCTTTATGAACTAGGACTGTTAGTGACTGCTATCCCTACTTGGAGGGACTGTATACAACAAAATACTTTATCTACTTGAAAGTGCTTTTAAGTCTTTTAATGATTATTTTAAAAAATAACAATATTTAGTAAGGATTTCCTTTGTTCTTGGCTCTTTAAAACCATTATCTCATTACATTCTTTTTAACAGCTTTATGAGTTAAGTGCTGATATTTTCTTTTTTTTTTTTGCTGGGGGCAGGGGGGGGGGGCGAGGCGGGAGAGGGGAAACTGAAGTTCCCAAAGGTTTATTAGCTCACCCAGCTGTAAAGTTATAGATCCAGGATTCAAACATAGGTCTGTCAACTCTTAACCATTCGTACACCATAAGCGTCTATAGGTGTAAGCGGCAGACCTTTTTACTTAAATTCAAAATACCGTGGCAGTTAACTGGTTAAATAATACCAGCTTGCCACACTGCAACACACACACATGTTAGCTTTTGCCATCATGGGTATCACATAGCATTAAAAGATTGTCTTCTCTTTCTCCCTCAGGAAAAGCGGATGATGTTCTAAATGGGGACCGTGACAAGGAACAGAGAGATCCTTATTTTGTGGAGACTCCCTATGGTTATCAACTTGACTTAGATTTCCTCAAATACGTGGATGACATACAGAAAGGAAACACCATCAAGAAACTGAACATCCAGAAGAGGCGGAAGCCATCTGTGCCATGTCCAGAAAGCAGGCCCCCACCTGGCCAGCAGGGCGTGTGGACTTCCACTGAATCTCTGTCGTCTTCCAATAGCGATGACAACAAGCAGTGCCCCAGCTTCCTCCTAGCCAGAAGCCAAGTTACGTCGACTCCAGTCGCAAGGCTGCCCACCCCTCTGGACATCTCACCCACCTTTCTTACCATCCCAGAAAGTCGACAGCTGCCGCCACCCTCGCCACAGCTCCCGAAGCACAACCTTCATGTCACCAAGACACTGATGGAGACCCGGAGAAGGCTGGAGCAGGAGAGAGTCACCATGCAGGCAATGCCGGGTGACTTCCGAAGGCCCAGGCTGGCCAGTTTTGGAGGCATGGGCTCCACAGGCTCTCTCTCCTCCTTCCTGGGTTCTGGAAACCACAATCCTGTCATGCACCAGCTTCAGAATGGTTACCAAGGCAACGGGGATTATGGTGGCTACGCCCCGGCTGCAGCCACCGCCTCTTCCATGGGGAGCTCTATCCGCCACAGCCCCCTGAGCTCAGGGATCTCCACTCCTGTGACCAACGTGAGCCCCGTGCACCTGCAGCACATCCGGGAGCAGATGGCCATTGCCCTGAAGCGCCTGAAGGAGCTGGAGGAGCAGGTCCGGACGATCCCTGTGCTCCAGGTGAAGATCTCCGTGTTGCAAGAGGAGAAGAGGCAGTTGGCCGCGCAGCTGAAAAACCAAAGAGCTGCACCCCAGAACGACATCAGCGGTGTGAGGAAGCGGTCCTATAGTGCCGGGAACGCGTCCCAGCTGGAACGGCTCTCCAAGGACCCAAGAAGCGGCGGGGAATTGTACATTGACTACGAAGAGGAGGAGATAGAGAGCGTAGAGCAGAGCACACAGAGGGTGAGAGAGTTCCGGCAGCTCACAGCAGACATGCAGGCCCTGGAGCAGAAGATCCAGAGCAGTAGCTACGAGGCTCCCTCGGAGGTCAGGGAGAACGGGGAGTGTCGGCCACGAGAGCGTCGGTCCGTGGCTGCAGGTGCCGACGAGAACATGCATGACGTTGTTGTGTACCACAGGGGCTCCAGGTCCTGGAAGGATGCTTCTGTGGGGACAGTCACGGAGACGAGGGATTCTGGGGTCAGTGTGACAGAGGCCATGCTTGGGGTGACTACCGAAGCTGACAGAGAAATTGAGCTGCAACAGCAGACCATAGAAGCCTTGAAGGACAAGATCTACCGCCTGGAAGTACAGCTCAAGGAAACCACCCATGACCGAGAGATGACCAAGCTCAAGCAAGAGCTGCAGGCTGCGGGATCGAGGAAAAAAATCGATAAAGCCATGATGGCCCAGCCGCTTGTCTTCAGCAAGATGGTGGAGGCCGTCGTGCAGACGAGAGACCAGATGGTTGGCCGTCATGTGGACATAGTTGACTCGTGTGTTGGGACCTCTGTGCAAACAAGCAGCGTAGGCATGTCCTGCCAGCCCTGCTGTGAGGATAAAGTCACGGGGCCAGAGCTGCCCATGAATTGGTGGATTGTTAAAGAAAGGGTGGAAATGCGTGACCAGTGCACTGGAAGGGCTGTGGAGACGTGCGATAAGAGCGTGGGTGTGGAAATCAGCGTCTGTGAAACAGGCAGCAACACGGAAGAATCTGTAAAGGATCTGACACTGCTCAAGACCAACCTGAATCTCAAAGAAGTGCGATCGATCGGCTGTGGAGACTGTTCCATCGATGTGATCGTCTGCCTGCCAAAGGAGTGCACCTCCCGGAGCGTGAGCACAGAGCCCGCGGGCCAGGCGGAAGCTGCTGTCATGGCAGTGCCTCACACCACCAGCCAGCACACCAGCACGGCCTTGGAGCAGCTGAACCAGTCCACCAACACCGAGACGGCCACCCTTGTCGAGTCCTGCACCAACACCTCCCTCAGCACTTTGGACAAGCAGACCAGCACCGGGACTGTGGAAACGCGGACTGTGGCTGTAGGAGAAGGCCGTGTCAAGGACATTAACCCCTCCACCAAGACTCGCTCCATCGGAGTTGGCACGGTGCTCTCTGGCAGTTCTGGGCTTGACAGGCCATCGGCTGTGAAGACCAAAGAGTTTGGCGTAGGCCAGATAAATATTAATGACAACTACCTGGTTGGTCTCAAAATGAGGACCATAGCCTGTGGGCCTCCCCAGTTGACTGTGGGGCTGATGGCCAGCAGGAGGAGCGTTGGTGTTGGGGATGAGCCTGTAGGAGAGTTCCTGGAGGGCCCCCAGCCTCAGGCTCCTTCCAGAATGATGACCGGCTTGGATCACTACATTGAGCGCGTCCAGAAGCTGCTGACGGAACAGCAGACGCTGCTGGCTGAGAACTATAGCGAGCTGGCGGAAGCTTTTGGGGAACCTCACTCGCAGATTGGCTCTCTCAACTCGCAGCTCATCAGCACCCTGTCATCCATCAATTCTGTCATGAAGTCGGCAAGCACCGAAGAGCTGAGGAACCCCGACTTCCCCAAAATGAGTCTGGGTAAAGTCGCAGGTAGGTAGCCCTCTGCGGGACCTGGGGATGAGGAAGGGTGGGGACTATACTTCTAGAACCATATTAAAATGCAGGAACCCTGGAGAAAGCTTTAGAGTGGTGATTTGGTAGAATGATGGAAAACCGTGGTTAAATCTGCTATTCCTCATTGTCTGGTAGCTTCTTTGGCCTCTGCCTGAGGACTCAGGCTAGAAGAAAAGTAAACTGCTGGCTGGCCTAGGGGGTGTCCCTGGGACTGCTGGTTTGATATGATGTCTTCCAGTTGTTTATTTACTTGCTCATTAAATTTAGGCAGCCTTAGAAAAGGTCCTTTCATGTTTGTAACCCCACATACCAGTCTATATTATTATTATTCTTTTTACCGGTATATTACTGTTAAAAATTACTGGTAGAAGATGTTGTCAATTAAGACTTTTTATGAGGGAGACTCCATTAATTCATATTAATCCAGCAAATAATGATTTGAGTTCCTGCTCTGTTTCAAGCATAGGTGTCAGCTTCTGTCCTGACGTTCCAGTTGGGGGCACAGGCAATAAACAATAGACCTAACCCATGTCAGGTGGTGATATGTGCTCTGAAGACAAGAACTCCAGTTGTAGGAAGAGCGAGTGGTGGTGGTCTGAGTGGGGGCTGTGTGAGGTGGCGTGGCCCAGGAAGGCCTCTCTGGTAAGCCAGAACTCTGAGAGAAGGGAGCCCTAGCCCACTGTTTGCTTAGATCGGTGCTTACATTTTTGTCTCCCTCATCCTTGCCCTTATTCATTGGAATTCCTGCTCACCTCCTGATTTTTTTTTAATTGAAGTTAATAATTGAGAAATTACCCTGGAAGATTTCGTGGCATAATATTTCCCTGGATGCCTCACTAATGGCTTCCCTTGTTATTATTGTTGTGTGTCTCTAAGAATACATACTATCTGCCCAGCACGGGCGCTTCATTCCTGCCTTTCCTGGTCTCACAAACCAGCCTGATCTGGGGAAGCAAAGTCAGCCTTCTTTACAGGGCATTGTAAAGTGGGGACTGGAAGGGCTCCCATCCTAAAAGGTTGTCAGTGTGTTGATCCTGGCATGTGGTGAGCACAGGGTCACTGTTGTCATTGGTGGTTGTGCTAGTAGCATGTTGAAAGTGGTTTCCTTTGTTGATGTGTAGTGTGAGGTTTGGGAGGCCACTGCAAACATATTCTCAACTCTGACCAAAGGCTACATGCAAAACGAATGTAAATGTTTCGTGTGATTTGTGTGATGTAGATTAAATTTAAATTTATTTTGATTGATTGATTTTAGAGAGAGAGGAAAAGGGAGAAAGAGAAACATTGATTGATTCTTGTATGTGCTCTGACCAGAGATCGAACCTGCAACCTTGGCGCATAGGGATGACACTTTAACCAACTGAGTTACCCAGTCAGGGCCCTAATATGCATTAAATTTAATTGTAATGTGAGAACGTCCAATATTTTAGACTTACCTGTAAGTAAGCCATGAACAAGAATTTCAAAGTCTTTCTGTTTCTCTTTATAGCCTAAAGAGTAGTAGTAGCTGAAATGGGCTGAAATACCTTTTATATCTCCCTAAGCTTCCATTTTTAATACTGAATTAATATTAGCGTTTAGTAACCGTGCTGTGGAACAGACATCTTACTATAGGAGAAAAAATGGACATGCCCATGACAGCTGATGTGTGTGTTTTTGCCTTTTAGAATCGAAGGAGTCTAATAAATGTTCAGGGGAGTCACCGTAAACAGGATTAAAAGGATATGTGGACTGAAGTAAGAGTCTTAAGGAACTAATAATATGTCTGTTTCCATGTCTTTTTTAAAAATCATGATGTCAGATGTTGAAGTCAAAATAAAACCCTTAAATACCTCCAGACACAGATGGTACAGTAGATCATCCACTATAAAGGCATTTTCTTGCCAGCCTTCCTTCCTCCTCCCCAAACTGGGGCTTCTATTTCACATTCTTGCCAGAAATATTCAGCTGAACCATTGGAGTAGTCTGCCTGACACCCTGAACAGCAGGAGGGGGGAGAAAGTTGTGTCTGGCTGTGTGACAGTGTGTTTTGGTCTATTTCCAGTCACACCGATGCTCTGCACATCTCTGCTTAGATCTGGCCCTGCACAGGAACACCTAATTAATCAGCTAAAACGCACAAGCGCCACAGCATTGGTGAACAAAAAGTATAAATGTATTTAATAATACTTACTGGGACACAGGGGCAGCTCCCTCTCAGAACGCACAGAACACAACGTCAAAGTATTTCTGTAATCCACAGCACGTTTGTATTTTAGAGGTTTTGCTTTTAAACTTCCAGTGAAGAAGGAATTTGGTTAGGAACTCAACCCAGGGTGTTACATATGTGTTATCTGGTGTTTGTTATGTGAATGGAAAATGAAAGCAGCTTGACCTGTGGTCTAGAGAGAGAGCGTCAGTACCTGCAAGCTGTGAAGATTAAAGGTGTGCCAAAACGCACTGCGGCTGACTGTGCACACCAGTGTAATAGAGAGTGTTGCTCACACACACGTTTCATGCCTTCCTGTACCAAAAGGCATAGTGGAGTATAGGAAGGTATTCATTTCAGACTTTTTCTTCCAAATAAGATGATAGGCAATTTGGGTTTGCTGTCTATCAAAAGATCATATAAATGATTGTGTATGTTATGTCAGCCTAATACTTGAGGAGCTGTTGAGTTTGGGCTCCAAAGCCAGGAATTCTGGGATCAAATTCTTTCTCTGTCACTAGGACAACTTGTCTTCATTCCCTCACGGGGTTAAAGTGAAGATTTAATGAGTTATTAAGAGTGAAGCATTTGGAACAGTCCGCAGCACAGAGTATATAAATGCTCAATAGTACTTCCAGAAATGGAAATGTGAACATAGAACAAATTGCCAAACAGAAATTGTGCAAATGATCTTTTGTTTTTAATCCAAATTTTCATCTTCATAATTCTGGCTGGCCATTGCCTTCGTCCCCCAATTATATTATGCCTCCCCAACTAACAATTTTATCAAAAAAAAAAAAAAAATCTTATATAATAAAAGGTTAATATGCAAATTGACCCTAACAGCAGAACCACTTGGAATGACTGGTCACTATGACACACACTGACCACCAGGGGGCAAATGCTCAATGCAGGAGATGCCCCCTGGTGGTCAGTGTGCTCCCACAGGAACAGCTCTGCTCAGCCACAAGACAGGCTGATGGCTGCCAGCACAGCAGTGGTAGCGGGACCCTCTCCCTGCCTCCTCAGCAGTGCTAAGGATATCCAACTGCAGCTTAGGCGTGCTCCCCACTGGCAAGTGGACATCCCCCAAGGGCTCCCAGGCTGCCTATAGGGATGTCTGACTGCCAGCTTAGGCCCAATCCCCTGGGGAGTGGGCCTAAGCCAGTAGGTGGACATCCCCTGAGGGGTCCCAGACTGCGAGAGGGCACAGACCGGGCTAGGGACCCGCCCCCGCCCCCCCCCCCCCCCCCCCCCCCCCCCCCCCCCGAGTGTACAAATTTTTGTGCACTGGGCCTCTAGTATATAGATAAAAATGGGAAAATACAAAGTAGGAAGAATACATTTTCAGTTCAGCCTCATTCAGAATCTGTGTGAAAGCCCAAAACAAAGCCAAAATTAAATTAAGTATATTAGTGTCCAGTCTAGGAAATTCTCTTAAACTTGCCTAGGATTGAAGATTTGAGAGTATAAGTTGTTGGTATGCAAAAGAGCATTATTTGTAGCAGTATTATTATGCCTAAACTATCGTTTTCTTAAAATTATAATAAGTATGTGCTTATAACAAATAATGGTTCAGAAAGCCATAAATAAAGAATGACAGCCTCTCCCTTACGCCCCCAAGGGGTAACCTTGTGTGTGCTTAGTGTATACAAGTGCGTATGAGTGGAGCTGTATTTTGGAGACATACTTTTTTAAACAAAAGTTGAATCAGCCCTGACCGGTTTGGCTCAGTGGATAGAGCGTCAGCTTGAGGACTCAAGGGCCCCAGGTTCGATTCCGGTCGAGGGCATGTACCTTGGTTGCAGGCACATCCCCGGTGGGGGGGTGTGCAGGAGGCAGCTGGTTGATGTTTCTCTCTCATCAATGTTTCTGGCTCTCTATCTCTCTCCCTTCCTCTCTGTAAAAAATCAATAAAATATATTTTTTTAAAAAAGTTGAATCATACATATTCGGTGCATTTGTCACGTAAAAGATCACAAACATTTTTCCTGAATTTGGTGCTGACCAAACATATTCTATAAAATACTTTTTCATTTCTAGCAATTGAACTTTCATGTATTATTTACATAGGTAGATAAGTAGATTGTAATTAAGAATTTAGGAAGAAATAAGTTTCTCTCATCAAAGAAACTTTAGGAAAATAATGTTTATGCTTCCTGTAAATCAATTGGATTGTTTTGGTTTGAGGAGTGGGTCAATATTTCTTTTCA